>CAKNXH010062290.1:303339-387302 GCA_932178445.1 Andricus quercusramuli
ACTCTTCAATAAAATGTATTAATATTATAGGTCAATCGATTCGTTTTGAACCAAGGAATCTTTTATATTCTTGCATCAACTCTGAATTATGCTAGTGAAAAAAGTTTTACTATAGTAAAACCGATTTTCAAAATATATAAATTACCATAACTTCCCTATTCTTTGATAAAATGCATTATTATTATAGGTCAATCTATTCGTTTCGAATCAAGGAATCTTTTATATTCTTGCATCAACTCTGAATTATGCTAGTGAAAAAAAGTTTTACTATAAAAAACCAATTTTCAAAATATATAAATTACCATAACTTCCCTACTCTTTGATAAAATGCATTATTATTATAGGTCAATCGATTCGTCCCGAACCAAGGAATCTTTTATATTCTTGCATCAACTTTGAATTATGCGAATGAAAAAAGTTTTACTATAAAAAACCGATTTTTAAAATATTATTGAGTGCTAGAAAAAAATGCAATAAATATTTTTAGAAATCCTTCGGTCAGTTTCAAGATATTAGTGAGGAAAATAAGCTCTCCAAATTTCATCAATTTATCTGCAACCGTTTTCTAGTTATCGTGTTCACAAAAAAGCGTGACATCCACACATCCACACACACACACACACACATCCGGACAATTGCTTAGAACATTGTATTAGACATTTTTAAATTAGAGAGGGTTCAATTAAATGAATTTAAAAATTTTGAAAAATGTCACCATTACAAAGCTTCCTCTATGAGGAAGCAAAAGGAAACAAATGGTTTGAAACGTTTCAAATTTACATATTTTTAAAATGAGCTCAAGAACAGTTGAAAAATATTAAATATTTAGGTACATATCAATAATAAATTTAGGAAGACACTATAATGTTAACTTTTTTGTAATAACTCCTTACAGAATTAGCTCAATGGCTTCGCTCAGAATTTTTTTTGTAGAATTTCAATATGTTTTTTTTTTGTATTTTGGAGAAAGAATTTTATATTTTGTATTTTCAACATGATTAGTAGTTTAGCAATTGTCAAAAAAGATTCTTTCTCATAATACTAAACGGTATTGTTTATATTTTAAATTTAGATAAATTAAAAAAATATGGTATCTAGGGGTGGGTGGAAGGAAAAATTTTATCTGTGAAGGGATTGTAAGAAAAAAACTGGTACCTAGATTCCTAACACGGCGGCGAGATCTTTTTTAATTCAATTGAAAGAGTTTTAAAATGAGCAATTTGATTTAATTTTTTTGATATAAAAAATTTAAACATCCTCTGTTTTGAAAATATGAAGTTCAAATTAGAAATCCTCCACAATCGATAAGAATTCAAATAAAAAGAGATTAAAGTTCGAAAAAGAATGTAGTTGAAATTAAACAACAGGAATTTGAAATATTTCGACCTTGCAAGAAGTTAAATTCACAACAACAAAAAAAAAAGAAACTCGAACGAATACTTCAGAACGTTGACTAATAAAATACTCAGCTTAAAAAATAGATAAGCCGAATTTAAAATTGTTCAATCTAGAGTGTATTTTTTTTATTTTTTCAACTCTTGATCTTTTTTGGTGTTGATTTTGCATTGAGAAGTTCCAAGGTATTCAAAATAATTTCCAAAGCTAGCTAGATTTAAAAGATTTACTGAATTTACGTTTTCTATTTTATAGAAATAAAATTTTGCTGTAGCAGATTATTATCAGCAGAGAGTCCTCAAATGTATCGGAAAAAATGTTTTATAATTTCTAAGGTGTTAGTTAAAAACATGTTGTTGATAACAGGGGTATGTTGAGAAAAAATTATCGTTTGTGAAGGAGTATTTGATATGAAAATCTTTCAATATGAGATCATTTAATTGCGAACAAAAGACGGAGAATCAAAGTTGAACTCTTGAGTTTGATTATAAATATACCTATTTTGTGTACAATATCAAGCTTATTTCTTTAGAAACACATTCAATTGACATCTAATCCATCAATATATCATAGAAAGAAGGCTTCAAAAATTTAATTAAGTTTTATACAATCAAATAATAACAAAATATCAAAGTAGCACTTCAGTTCTATGAATTAAGTTTAGAATATACACGATACATTTTTTTAGAAATTCAATATACCTGGATGGACTGCAAAATTATCAATATAATATTATAGAATTTCTTAAAAATACAGTTTTTTTATATTCTTGTTTGTCAGAACAGGAGCCTTTTGGCAGATAAATATTCAGTAATAATTCTGTTTTCTAGATTCAAGAAGCAGTCCTGAGTCGTTGGGTAAACGACGCCGCTCGAATGGATCGACGAATATTACCGTTAATTGTTTTAGCTCACGCAGCTGATGTACTTGAAAATGCTTTTGCTCCTCTATCGGATGACGATTACGAATTAGCGATGCGACGAGTACGATGGCTTTTGGATCTTGACTTTGAAGCCGAGGCTGCAAAACCTAATGCCAATCCTATTCTTTGGGCGGTGTTTGCTGCTTTCACCAAGTAACACCCGATTTTCACCCTAGGAATACGAAGATTAAGTAATGTATACTAGGCTGGAATGAAAAATTTAAACGTCTGTCGATGGTGTCGTTTACTACGATTATAAACGATCGAGTAATCCTGTACTACTCCTGTAAAGTAATTTCAGATTAGGCATCCTTTATTTCCTAATTTAACATACTGTACTGATATTTCCCGATGAATCTGTGTGCAAGCTTCGAAGTACAGTTGCCAGCCCTATAATTACTTAGATTCCGCGCAGATAACATAAATATTCTGGCACAAACATTTAAGGATCTAGAGAAATTCTTAGATCTCAGGCATTTTGACGAGTGCAATACTTGGAAAGTATTTTATCGCGAATGCAAAATCAAAATATTGTCTGGGAAAACTGGCAACCCTGCTCTCGAGAACCAATCAATCTAGTGTGAAATTCCCATGTGTATGTGCCATGCTAAATTTCAATTTCGATTAACTTTGTCGGACTTTCCGCAGAATTTTTTCTTACGATTTTAATAAAAGACGAATTAAATTTTCCTATCGGGCTTTTCTTAGTGGCAGTGAAGTAATTCGCATCCAAGCGTGGCATTAAATCAGACGAGTAAGAAGAAACTTTCTCTTAAGGCCATGTAATACTTACCCGACTCCTACATTGCCGAAATTTTTTTCTCAACAACTTACGCCTACATGATCTGAGATATCGAGTTGAAAATTTGGGAAAATTAAATAAAAGGCACTAAAGAACGTTTGTATGGTCCTTCACTCTTGATATTGTATAACAAATTTATTTTTTTTGAAATATTTTGTTTTGTATTTTCAGAAACTTAGGAACATGCATTCTGAATCCGTGTGGACAAAAAGTGTCACTGAAGTAGGAATCGGATTTAATAATGAAACTTATTGAAAGAACAAAAAATCTGTTTATTAATCTCGGAAATGCAATTTTAGTAAAGATAATTTTGTAGAGGTAATTCAGAGGAATCGCTAATAATCTGTATACTAAGTACGGGATAACTTTCAAATTGACGATGCTCTTTCTGTAATATATTTGTTGATTATGAAATACACGAAGGTGAAAGAAAATGCTGGGTAGGGGAAATATACCCTTTCCTAAGGCATGCTGTATGAAATAGTGTATATACTTGATTTATATGCAACATTTTTGTGTACTAAACACTTTTTACGAATCTACTTTGGATCACTGTAAAATATTGTAGCTCCTTAAATTTATCATATTGAATAGAGATTGTTGATTTCATTGAAATAGTTGTCATCTACTTTTTAAACGAATGCTTTTCATGCACAATAAAGAAAATATTCGTGTTCTCAAACCTGCCAGCTAGTCACTTTTTACACTTTTTGAAGATATTTTTCTTAACTTTTTTTCTTACTTCTCCCTTTTCTTTTTATTTTTCCACATTTGATAAACGTGCAAATAATTTCAAATTGTTTGGATTTCAAATTTGAGATTTAAAATGCACAATTTTCAATGAAGAGTTCAAAATTCTTTGAAATTAAAATCTCGAAAATTGAAAATTTTTAAAATGTAAACGCGTATGAAATATTACAAATTGGAATGTTATAAATTTTCAAGTTATAAGTGCTTGAAATTGGAAAATCTGAAATTATACATTTGTACAATTTAAAGTAGAAATAGGTTAATTAGAAAATCAAGACTAACAAAGGAATATTGTGCAAACGCATTCTAAAAGCTGAAGAAGTCGCCTGTAATTCAGAAATCACTTCTTACAAATACGGATTTTATTAGAACCTCTTTCTACTGTGTCTCCCATTGCGAAATGCTTAAGTTAGTTCTGCCAAAAATCGGGTCTACGGACCAGTTTTCTATGATTTAAGAATTAAAATGATATTATCAGTCATGTCTTATGAAAGAAAAAACATTCCTTTTTATGAAAAAAGTTTAAAACTTACGCAAAATAATTTATTTTACAATAAAATGTAAATAAATTTTTTCTGTCACTTCTTACTATTTTTTTTAAATAGTTGAATTTTTTAAAAGCATGGATTATTGATTCGCGAAATATATTTCCTACAATTCGACCATTCCCAGTTTTGAAAATAAGTAAATAATTCTCCAATATAGTTATTTGTTTTAAATAAAATATTCTTTAAAAAAATTGTTTTAACAATTTTAACCATAGAAAAATTCCCTTAAAAATTGGAAACAGTAGAGCTGTAGAGAATCCCCCCCCCCCCCCCCCATCCAAAGAAGCCAACATTTAATCAAATTCAACCATTTTTCAAAAATGGGTAGGAAGCTATAGTAAGAAGAAATTCAGTATTGCAAAATACGTTATTGGAATAATTGGTCTTTGTAATATTATTTTTATTTTTAAAATCATAGCAAAACTATTCTTTTCAGAGATCTGAGTTTTGGCCCAGCAGCTTTCTTAAGTTGCTCTCTGGTAAACGAATGCCAAATTTTAATAATGTATCACTAAAATTATAAGTCTAGTATTAATTGGAATAAAAATACTTGCTGGTTAGGCATTCACCGAAATTGTAGTGTACTTATCAAATTCCAGTATCATTTTTTAAATTATTTTAATCTTATACTCATTTTTTTATCAATAGCTGAACTGCCACTTAGCTCTATGTCTTCAAAATTGAAGTGTGATGAATTTAAAAGATATTTAAATTTAACATGGCTTGTGTTGTATGTAGTATGTGTAAAAAAGTGTGAATCAGGCTTTGGGTTAGAATTGCTATTTTAGTCCGTCGTGATCTTGAATGTTATCATGATTAGTTACTTCTTGAGAATTTTATAACTCCATTATAATTTTTTAAAAGGATTTAATAATGAAAATTTTTATGAATTGTAAGACTGGATGGATATCTAATGTTCTTGTAATATATATTTAAATATATAAGCATAATAACTAATCTCGCTACAAGAACATAAATTCATCAATATTTTCAATTCGTTTTTATTTAAGACATCAGTGTGCATTTAAAGCAATTTTACATTTTTCACGTCGGTGCCTATATAAGTAAAATGGTACATATTTTGATTCTCATGTAAAATTTTACTTGTTTCTAGTCACAGTGCTTATGAAATAAAAGCAAGAATCAAACTTTTGATTTTATGAAGCCAACTTTTTTTTTTAGTGCTCACATTTTCGTAGTATATCATTCCGGGATTTATAAAAAAAACAATAATGTTAACATTCGCGATTTTGATTGTTTTTAGGATTCTGTGCGTGTGTTGGAAAGATGAATGCAAAATGGGCTCATTGATAATGTAAAAAGGCATGTATAGATCTAGTTAAGAAAATGCTGTACAGTCAGTACAATCAGGGGTGTGATCATAGCCAATTAATTTTACTCGTGGTGATAAAAGAACGAATATAATCCATTTGAATTTGAATCTTATTTTACCTTTATTTGATACAAGTTATAGATAATTGTACAAAAATTGTTTAGAACAAGATATGTTAGGTATAGTATATTTACAAATAATCGTTACTTATGAATTATCGTAACATAATCATCATCATTATTAAGCATTGTACCAACCGAGTCTAATAAAATGCTGCAAAATACATGATAAAGAGTTTACGAATATTTTTTTAAACCACAATTTAAAAGTATGATGTGAGGATTGAACGCATTGGTAGTTTTTACATCCAAGCAGACATGTTTGGGTGAAAATGAAAAAGTCGACAATATCATGTCGCTGGAATATTATAAACTTGTATTTAGAGGAGAAATATTGTTGATTACTGGGTTTCACGCGCATTTTCTCCAATAATATCCTATGTGCAAATTATTTTTTCTTTACTCCCTATCCAAATAAATTAGATTAAATATGAATAAATGTCGTCCGGTAACATGTCCTTGACTACCTTTTTTACATTTACGGCGTTACATCTTCTACGATGTTAAGTATACGTATTTTTTCACAGTTAATCGCAGAATAAAAAATTAGAGCTTTTTTCTCGTTTCAATTTACAGTTTCAGAGTTATGATCATTTTTAAAATGTCCCCGAGTTTTTGTGTCATCCGGTAACAAAATAGTTTTTCATTAATTTTATGGCGTGAGAATTTAATTTTTCCATTTAAATTGATTTATAATTTAAGTTTATTGAATACAAACAGGTTGAAGATTGATGCATTTTGTTGAAAATTCATCTTTTTCGATAGGAAACCAATTTTTGGTTAAAAATTCCAATACTGCGTTGAAAGTTAATCTTTTTTTAGTTGAGGATTCAAGTATTTTGTTGGATGTTCGTTTCTGCTGGTTAAATCCAAATGTTTTTATTTTACATTCCAAATTTTTTTGTTTAAATATCAACTATTATATTTTGCGTTAAAAATTCATCTTTTTAGTTTGAAAAGTTAACAATGACAGGAAATTCAACTATTTGATACAAACTTAAACTGGTTTGTAAAAAATTCGTTTTTGTATTGAAAATTTATTTTCTTAAATCTAAATTTTCATACACCATTTTTTGTTACAAATCGATCCTTTTAGTTTAAAAATTCTACTATTTTTAGTTGACATTTTTTAGAAACTAACACCACATCCACTGTATAAACTATTTATTTGAAAATTCAACTGGTTAAAAGTGTATGTATTTTTATGAAAATTCTTTTTTTTTTTTTGTAGAGAAATAATCGTCTGTTTGGAAAATTCGTTTTCTTTTTGATAAAAATTTATTTTTTGAACTAAAAATTAAACTATTTTGTTGAACTTTCAACTTATTGGTTGAAAATGAACTTTTATGTTGAAAATACATATTATCGGGTTGGAAATTGCACGTTTTTGTAGAAAATTAATTTTTTTCGTTTCAAAATTCAACACTTTGGTAGAAAATTGAACTATTGGGTACAAAATTAAACTGTTTTGTATAAAAAAGTGTCTATTGGAAATTAATTATTGAAAATTGAACTTCACTATTTTTCGTTAAAATTTGATCATTTTTGGTTTAAAAATTCCACTATTTAGTTTAAAAAATTAGAAACTAGCATCACATCCATTGTTGAAACTATTTAGCTGAAAATGTATATAATTAGTTGAAAATTAATCTTTTTGGTTAAAAATTTATGTATTTTGTTGAAAATTCGCCGTTTTTGTTAGAAAATTAATCTTTTGTGTTTGAAATTCATTGTTTGTATAAAAATTAAATTTTCAAACTGAAAATTTATCACTAAACTGATTGGTTAAAAATTAACTTTTTTGTTGAAAATTTATATTCTCGGGTAGAAAATTCGTCTTTTCCGCTTAGAAATTAGACTTTTAATATATAACATAAAATAATTGTTCTTATTATTTTGTGAAAGTGAATGTCATGAATTAGGAAAAAATAAAAATAAAAGATTAGACGGCATTGAATGTGTGTTTCAGTGCTCTGTGGTTGATTTCTTCAAATTGTCTAAAACGCGTCAGGCGTTTAGAAGAATAGTTCAATGCTCTTCTGAATGCCTCAATAAACCAAGGAACTTGGACGCTAGGTAAAGATTTCGTTTCAAATTCTTCTGAACGTTGGCAGATCTAATTATTATTTTGACTGGCAGCATATTGTAAATAGTTCATAACAAACGATTATCAATAAATAAAAAATGCAATTATAAAATAAAAGCGTACTTCATCTCACAAATTATTGTTACACCTATTGTAATTACAGGGTGCATAGTATTTCCCCTATTCTCCGGCGTTTCCGTTATTCTCTAAAAATGTCCTCTTTTCCCTCAAATGTACGATATTTGAAAACACGATTATTCATTTTAGAGCTAGAAAATTATTCTATTCAGAACTAGAATGCTACCCCGCATAATGAATTTGTTTTTGACTTACAGAATTATCTATTATAATTAATTTAACTTTTTTTAATTTGTCTAATATTAAATTAAACTAATTAGGGTTTAAATGAAATTTGAAAGGTATTTTTTTCACTTCATCTATATAAAGTATAAACTAAATATTTTGAAAATCAACTTTTGAATTGAAAATTTGAATTTCACAGTTTTAGTTTAAATTTGAAAAAGGATTGTGATAATAACAATTTTGTTTATATTAGACCAAAATTCAGACAAGAATTACAAGATTTACAACTGCTCTTAATGACATTTTTCGATTGAACACAAATATAATAAGTTCTACAATGTAAGCAATTCTAAAAAATTACCAAAAACCAGCTTTTAACAGTTCGGAAAATTTAAGTCCAGGTTTTAGACCTTAAATCTACATATTTTAATGGTTTTTGAAGATTTTTAGAGATTTCAAGGTATTTCTATGGATTTCTACCATTTCAAGGGACATGCAGGACATAACAAATATTCAAAGCATTTTGAAGATTTTAAGTAATCTTAAAATATTACAAAAAATTTCGTTTCAAATAATTTTAGAACTGTTAATATTGAAAAATTTGTCGTTATGATGGATTTTTTAATACTTTGTATTTTTAATATTGGAAAATAAAAATCAAAGGACGTGAACACACGTGTGAATTTTATTTCAACGTGCGTTTTCAGATAAATTTAATGAATATTTTAATTTATCTAAGGAATTTGAAATTATCTCTACTCATTTTAATTCATTTTTACGATTTCAGGAGATTATTACGAATTGTTGGAGAACTGTAGGGAATGAATTAACTTTAATTCTAGGGATTTCAACTGCTTCAAAAGAAATCAAGGGATTCCACAAATTTTGTAAAGATTTGAAGTTATATTTCAAAATTCCATAGAGTTGCTAGAGATTTCGTTTGAAAAATTATATAACTTAATATTCAAAAATTGGTTTTTATGGATTTTCAGATTATGTGCTTTTAATATTATTCAATAAAAATCGAGGGACGTGAAAGAGAGCTTGCATTTTATATCATTGGTTTTTTGTCGATAAATTTAATGAATAATTTTAATTTAATTTATATCCAAGAAATTAAAAATGATTTCAGGAGATTTTAATGAATTTCTAGAGAACTTTGGAGAATAAATTAAATTTTATTTCAATAGATTTCTAAAGATCTCAATATTTTCAAGGTAAATCAAGGAATTCGACAAATTTCGAAGATCTTGAAAAATTCTAAGTTATTCTTAAGGATTCCAAAGAATATTAAGAGATTACATTTCAAAAATTTGTAGAACTCATAATATTAAAAAAATAAAAAAATGCATTTTTAAATACTTTATTTCTTACATTTTGAAATAAAATACTGGGATGTGAACACACGGTTGGCGCGAGGGCATTTAGTGTTGGGGTAAAATATTTTGTTAGCTCAAACTTGAATTATTTTCAATTCGAGTTTGAAAGCATTGATTGATTTGAAAGCATTGTAAAATATAAATTGTAGCCAGGATAAAATAACAAATCCTGAACAGAAATATTTAGTTATGCTTATAAGTATGACGACTGAACCATTAATGAAGGAATTTTTAGAAGATGAGAACGATGTAAAACATATAAAAATGGTTTATTCAACAAATTTTATATTTTCTAGGACTCTTTCATATCTATTCATAAATAAATTATTTAACGACAGAAATCATTCTCCTTTTTCTTGAAAATATTAATTAGAAAAAAATCTTTAACTATGTTCTGAAATCCATTTTTTCCATTCAACTTGAAATCGAATAATTCCAAATTTTCAATTTTCACCCATTCATATGTCTCTAAGAATCACAATTTTCTTTGGAGTATTTTAAACGTAAATATTAGTTTGTAATCACAGAATGTACATTTCATTATCAAGTAATATGTACATGGTATGAATTAAATGTATATTGTACTAAACACTGATGTATTTTTTCAGATATTTAAATTAGAAATTCCTTTATTTTTTACAACAATTAAGTTTTTCTTGGTTGCATGTGGTGTTTATGGTTGCTTGAATCACGCCGTATTTTCCCGTGATTAACCAATCTTTGTCTGTTTTTTCTGCCTCCTCGGCCTGACCAGGAGACAATCCAACGCAAATATCACATTTCAATGTCCGTAGACTTGCCACGGTTGTGGGTTTGAATCCTTGCAAAGCTTGATCAAAGCTGGTCGTGTATTCCCAGTTTATGTCCCCCAATAGTTTTCGATAATTTAGATCGCCTTTAAAAATTACCAAAGTGGCTTTTGAGAGTTTTGCATAGAGAGTGGGATCGCGTTCCTTCATTTCTGAGAAAGTATAGGGTTCAGTCCAGAATTTTTCTTCCTGCAAGAGAAAATAAATGTATAATAAGTCCATATGTAATAATATTAGTAAATTTATAAAATTTAGGAAACTTCTTTAGTTACCTCCACAGTCCATACTTCCGTTTTTAAATAATTAGAAGAGATTTCGCCCAGAGATTTTAGATTCTCATCATTAGAATTTTTCATAGTTTCAATCGTCCAGTGAAAATCTTTTGCTGTAACGTCGCTAACGTACCAGGGATATCGTTTAACGTGAAATCGAATTTTCTCGACTAGTTTATGATTTGTTAAGAATGCAGCTAAACACAAGTCGGTGAAAACTTCGTATCCGGAGTTATCTAAAACGATGTCGACTATGCTAGAATTACTTTTGCCTAAAAGGTCCCAGAGAAATTGGGAATCATTTACGAAAATATATTTTTCAAAAGAGTTTAAGAGTTCAAGTGGATTTCCACTTTGACTACTTTCTGCTCCTCCACTTAGAGACAGGTCACACCTATAAGACAATTTAAACAATTTAAATTTCTGGGTATATATTAGGATGGTCCAAAAGAAGGTTGTTATAATTCTTTTTCTACAAACGGCTCCACTACAAATTTTTCATTTTTGTGTCAAAATCACACCTAATTTTCGCAGTAGTTTAGAGAAATATTTGGGGGTTTATGAAGTTATGTAGAAAAACAAATAAAAAATAAGTGACTTAAAAATTCAAGCACAATGTTATTGCACCAACCCGCTCAATTATCATTACCTGTTTCCCCAGAGATTCAATTTCAGTAGTTTAATAAACTGATGCTGTGCTTCCGTTTCCGAAGAATGTGATTTTCCATTTATAAGATCTATGACGAACTGACTTAGAACAATTATGCTGTTCACAGATTTGTTGAAACCATCCTGTTTCTGCTTTTCGAAAGGGTCGTAATCTTTCAAACTATGTCTGCAATTCATAAAAGAATGTAGTACAAATCAGAAATACATATAAAATATCCATAATTATTAAAAGAATAGTTGAAGGGTGTCATTACTGAACGAGATAACCAACAAAATCTAAATTTTTGCGGTCACTCCCGAGGTGAAGTGTTACTGAACTAAGGACAAAAAAGTTAAATCGGAAAAATTATTCAGTTTCGCGGAAATAGATTTGGAAATTGATAATCTCCAAGTGACACTAACCTAAACTTGGAGCAGGCTCACCTGCAGATTGCGATAAAAAGTGCGATTTCCAGTTTAAATAAAGATGGTAAATAAATAAAATGGTAAATCGAGTTTTAAGCTAAACAAGTTAGCCAATTCCGAGTAAATCGTCCAAGAATTTTGAGGCCAGAATTGGACAGGTTTTGAAAATATGCTTTCGGTAGCGACTAAAAATGAAATTTTGAATTTTTTAAAATAATAAACACTAGCTCCCGAGATTTTTTTTTTGCTAAAAGGCCGATGAAAATGAGACAATTATATCTTCATATTTCAATATACGATAATAATTTCCAGGAATATCGATACTGAAGGGATGAAAAAATTATGACTACGTTAAAATTTTAATTAAACCTTACATTTAAATAGTTTTTTTTTTAATTACTGTATTAGAAAATGAGATTTCGAATAAATCCTTTAAGCACAACGTATATTTGATTTTTAAAGATTTTTTTATGCAACAAGCTAATGTGAGAAAAAATGTTGGTTATCTAGATATGTACAGCCACGTTAAAGTCAAATATGATTAAGACGTTGATTAAAAAGAATCATAGTCACAGGGCTTGGGTCGTGCGACTTCTTCCACTTTTTTTTTAAAGATGCGCCTTTTTGAAGAAAAATACGACTAATGCTCAAAAGTTCAGTACACTTAGTTTCAATTTTAATCACAATGAAACTTTTAAAATGTAAATTAAAAACTAGAAGAAAACGTACCATTTTATATGAAAACATTAAAAATTGAATAATTTGTCATTAAAGGTGTCTACTTAAAAAATGTAAATTAATAGTGTTTGCAAATTACATTTTCAGGTCTACAACATTTAAAATTGATCAACTGAAAAAATTTTATTATAGTCTTCACACCCTTTCCCCTGTTCTCGTTTCCCTCCTTTGTAAAGAATTTCCCCTTTTCCAAGAAACTCACCCCATTTTTGTCTTCACTTTTCGCTTAAATGCGAACTGAATTGATAGAACCCAATAAGAAAATCCAACTATTTTTAGTTGAAAATTCATTCTTTTTGGTAAAAAATTCGACTATTTGCTCGAAAAATTATATTGTTTAAAATTCATCTTTCTTGGTTGAAAATAAACTTTTTTATTGACCATTCAAGTATCCCCAGAAAAATTCGTATTTTTGCGTGAAAACTCAAATATTTGGTTAAAAAAATCATCAATTTTATTGAAAAAATTGTCTCTTTGATTAAAAGTCGACGTATTTGGTTTTAAATGCAACTGTTTGGCAAATATGCGACGATTTTTAGTAGAGATTTAATCTGTTTTATTTGTAAACACGGCCATTTGGTTGAAAAGTCAATTATTTTGTTCAAAAGTGATTATTTTTGGTCGAAAATTCAACTGTTTTGTTGAAAATTCATCTTTCTTGGTTGAAAATTCAACTTTTCAAGTCTTTCAGTCTTACAGTCTTGCCTTTCAAACATTTGTCTTTTTGGCTTGAAAATTCTATTTGATTAAAACTTCAATTATTTTGAATTTTTTTCAGTTCAACTATATGATTGAAAATTAATCTTTTGGTTTTAAAGGTCAAGTGATTTCTAAACAATTCGACTTTTATTTGAAAACTTAACTCTTGTGATAAAAATTCGTCTCTCGGTTCAAAATCCAAATACTTTGCTGAAACTGTTTTGACTTGAAGTAATAGAAATTTGAAGCATTTCATACTGAATTCAATATTGTATCTAACGTAATTTAATTTCAAAGACTTTATTACTCTATTTTAGTGAAAAATCACACAAATTTTCCGGTTTTAAGAGCATTTTGGGCTGTGAACTCTGAATTATTAAAAAATTAATAATTTCATATTCAAGTTATACAGTTTGACATTAAAAGCCTTAATTATTGACTAATTTCAAGTTTAAACAGTTCGAAATAAATATTTCTGAACTTCAAAATTAATGCAAATTATAAACTTCTCTCACTTGAAAATAATTCAAGTTGGCAAGTTTAACAGTTATACTCTGAACCCAAATTCATAATTCTTCAAGCCGAATGACTAATATTAAAAAATTATTTTAACTTTAAAGTTTATTTTGATTGTGCAAAGAACATTTTCAGTCATTCAGAGTCTGATAGTGCTTTTTTCATTATCTTTAAAAATTTGATGAGACTTTTTTCGAAATTCCATGCGACTTTCATTGGAATTTTATAAGATTTTTTAAGCCTTCCAGTCGATCCGAGCCCTGTGATTAGTTAATCATGGATTTATTGGCAGAAGATGGAATGGGCCCTAAGCAATTAAATTATAGCATACGTGAGAGCTAATTCTTGAGCAATTCTGCGATACATGTAGCATTCGCAATAGAGCCAAATTGTATTAAACCACGTTGGCGTTTCTCCTTCAATCTCAGTTCTTTCATCTAAAAATGTATTCCAAACCACGGCATCGTCATCAACTTTTCCGGGGATGAGTTTCAGTGGTTTCAAGGCCTTATTTGTCACCATCTCGTTCTTCATTTGACTGATAAGACCTATTATGTGCTTTATCTCCTCAGCGGTTTCCTGTGAAGAGAATTCATTATAATTTAATTGCAGCAGAGGAACAAATCACAACGACAAAGAAAATAACTCATTTTCGTGATTCCAGTAACGTAGAGAATTAGCACTTAAATATTTGGAAAACTTACACCTGCATACTTTTGAATTATCTCTTGTTTATCCCGACTCAGAGTGTCGATTATTTTGGTTAAAATTACTGGCAATCTGTCCTTTATAGTAGCGTAAGCAAAACTCCTGTTGAAACATTTTATTTTTAAAATATTTCAAAAATACTTAAATATAAGTGATTAAAATCAAAAGTTGTTAATTTGGAGGTTATATTCAATAGAGGTTAGGAAGGTTCGGATTACCGCTTATATTTTCCAGAAAGTGGCTCTCCAACAGGAGTAGAAATGTCCTCTAAATCCCGAATTTCCACAGAGTTTGACCTTTGCGTCATAATTTCAGTCTACAATTTTTTGAAGAGACGATATCGTGAATTGGTTAAACAAAATCAAACAAAATGCAGAGTAACGCGTCTGACAATTAAGCCGATAACCTCCAGCTACAAAGGCATCAAACAAGTTTGCGTGGAAATTTTATGTTTATTACGTAATGCCGAGAAGTTATAAATGCACTAATTTGCTCTGCATTTTTCGAACTTTTTAAAGCGAAAGAGCCGGCCAAGTAATGCAAAAGGTCAATCAAAACAAAACTTCAAAAGTTATCGAGTAATTCTCGAGTCGAGTTATCGACTGGGTCGTGCTGTCACACGCATGCGCATCATGTGAGCGGCGTGCATTTGAAGCGCATGTGCATCTTCTCTCTGTGATAATGATATAGATTATAAATTATAATATGATCTTCAAATTCATTCATTCATTTTGTCCATATTAAAGGTCCTATGTTTCCGCTTGATTTTCGCTTTTTTTTGTTACGGACATTGTTCAAGTTTGAAAATAAATGTGATTACATTCTCAGTAATTTACGATCTTTTTATGATCGGTGTTTTTCTACTCTGTATTAAATTATCTTGCAATTAAAATTGGGATTTTAAAATCGCGTCAACTCAAGGGAATCAAATTCAATAAAAGGTCAACTAAACTCGGAGCCAAAAGTCGAGGCCCCTAGCTCACTTCTCTTGATTGCAACTAGCTCAAAAAAAAATCTCTGAATTGTTTGATAAAAGCATATGAAAGCTTAAAGTCTTCTGCTTTCAACAATATTACCACTTTTATCCTGAAAAAATGTTGTCAATAGTTAGAGGGCATAACTTCCCAAAAGACAAGGTTTTCGGCCTACTTTTGCAAGCGTCAACTTTCACCTGTTCCCAGAAAGCGGTCGATGTTAGAAAAAATCTGAAAAAATTCACAGATATTCTTTCAAAATTCCTTAATGCAATACTTCTGTGCAAAATTTGGAAAAATTCAATCATTTACTTTTCACATTTATTTTTTTTTGTTATTTACAAATACTTTACCTTGAGAACGAATGCAGATAGGAAGCCGTGAAGTTGTGATGCAAGTGCAGTGCAATAATTAAATTTATGCTAAAATCATTGTCACGCAAGAAATTCTTTGTTGAATATTTCTGACTTTAATCACAAATGGTAGAAAAAAGTACTCTTTTGGCGACAATAGTATTAAATCTGTGTTCACATCTATTTGTAGGGTATAACAAATAATTAAACTTTAAACGTTCACAATATTTAAAATTTATTAATTTTGAATGTTGAAAATAACAGCGATTTTTTTCACACAAAACATATTTTTTAATGAAAAAATCTATCCAGTTACTTTGAATGTCCCTTGATACTAATATTTCGGTTTTTCAAAAAGCTTAAATTCTAAAATATTTTGTATGAAATTTGTTGAATTTTGGAGGTTTCCAATTTCAAAATATTCAACATTTCAAACTCAACTTAAGAAACTATTTTCAAATTAGAAGACTTAAAATTGTGAAATTTAAAACTTTGAAATCATATATACATATCTTGTCAAAATTGTCCGATTTTTAATTGAGGATTCTGAAAAACGAATAATTAAAAATTGTTTATAAAACAGTTTTATAAAATATTAAACCATTTTCATCCTTTGTTCACGAGAAAAATTCTTTGCCATCTATTATATATAAAAATATCTTCTCAGACTTATTAAACTACAAAAATTATTAACACCTAATATTTATTAATTAGAGTTAACAAATAGAAAATTTTCATAAATTTTACTTGAATGATGACTTTCCATTTTATAATTAGATCAAAATATTATATTGTTAACATTTATCATTTAGATTCCTTATCATTAATTTAATTTATTAAATAAAAAAGTTTGAATCTTTTTTTCACGAAAAAAATATCTTCTTCATCTTATGTGTCTTGTAATTGCTTATCAAAATGATATGATGTGTCTGTGCTATGTACCATTAATATTTGCAAAATTCAAGTTGTTTTTGCAACTAAATTAAATCTAATAAAATTCTCATTATTTGTGCGCAAACAAAACTCTTTGCTCTAATCGAAGTAATTTATCAGATTTGCTGAACTATAAAATATTGTTAACACATAACGGTTAGTATTATTACAAATAATTCAAATAAACAAATAGATCATCTTCATCTGTTTTTCACGGAAAAAAATTATTTTTCATCCTCTATCAATCAAATAGTTTTGCAGACTTTTTAAACTTCAGCAAAATGTCAATATCTAACATTTCGTTTTGTTGTGAATAATTTAAGTTAACAAATAGAATAAAAGATAGGTCATCCTTTTTTCACGCAAAAATTTTTGTTTCAACTCATATGTATCGTAATGGTATATGGGAAAAATTTGCCAAGTGTCAAGATTGTGCCAAGATTGTAGTGCTAGTGGACCACTTTAAATTCTGTGAAGGGGGCGTACCTAATACAGCGAGTTGTCAAGATACAGGGGCCCGAATTTTCGACGATTCGCCCCGACTGCTAATCTTCAATTGTACGATAAAAATAATTATTCCGCCTTGATTCTTCAATTTAAAGATCATTTTCAAGATTTTCTCCCAATGCGGCATTTTTTTTTAAATTATGCTAGAAAAAAAATTGATTTTTTCTCTTAGAAAACATCCCAAAAGGAAAATGGGATGGAAAGTATTGGTTGAGTTGTGGAAAGTCATAAGAGCGCGGGTGCCCTGCGCCAACTAGCCACGGCGCTACAGGCGTGCTGAAGTGACTCAGTGGTTCTAATAATTTATAAAAATGATGTTTCTGCTTACGAGTAACATAAATTCTATTTTATTTTGACTTTTTGATAGTTTTAGAACAATTTAGATATCTCGTGGCCACGAAACTAATAGATTTCATCTCAAATTATAACCGAATACCTAAAAGAAAATTTCAAATAAAAAAAAAAATGATTTACTTTACCGATGGTGCAGCACAAAATTTTGAAAATAAGTACAATTTTGTAAATCTGCTGTATCATGAAGCAGACTTCGGTATTCAGACAGAATGGCACTTTCACGCGACTGCACATGGAAAAGGACCATATGTAATGGGGTTGGGAAAAGACTCGCCGCACGTGCCAGTCTCCAGGCGGGTCGTCTCAGAATCAGATTTTGACTGATGATGCTGTATATCAATGGGCTAAAAAAAATTTGCCTGAAACGGTAATATTTTTCATCTCCAAAGAAAATCCTGCCGCCACTGCTGAAAACCTTAAAACTCGACTCGATTCTGCAAAGACTGTGCCTGGCACACAAAAATACAATTCCTTTGTACCCTCTTCAAAGTCGACTCTCATTATCATTAATTTAAAAATATTCATCATCTCCGCAGTATGCGATTTTCCCCAAGAGAAAGATCGCAAAGAGATCGCAAAGAGAAGAGCAAAATGAGCGTTGAATCTAATAAAAATCATTTTCCAAGTAACAGAGAGACCAGGGGACACACACCAAAAAGCACCCCAAAACATGAGAGGCAAGGGGACTCACGTGAAAAAACACCCCGAAATGTGAAAGGCAAGGAGACTCACATCAAAAAGCACCCCAAATTGTTAAAGGCAAAGAGATTTACGCAAAAAAAAAACTCACCAAAACGTGGGAAGCAAGAGGACTTATCAAAAACCATCTTGACATGTAACAGATGAGAAGAACCATCCACCAAAATCGTTTATGATTTTATTATTAACTATCGTTTTCCTACAATGGAATGATTTTGAAAATTTAATTAGGAAAATATCTTAATCGTCCTCCAGCTACATAAAAGTGAGAATAAAATAAAATATTGGTTACACGTGAAAAAAAAATAATTTTTATCAAGTATTAGAGCCACAGAGACACTACAGCACGCCTAGTAGCACTCTGTTTACAAACTTGTTGTCGCCACACTTTTCTGTCCTGGCATACTACTCTAGCTTCCTTCAGGTCCATGCATTTCTTCATGCAAGCTCCTGTGTTTCTACGGCTTCTTATGTCTCTTCGGATTAATGTCTCATTCCCAGATTCTAACAATTCTTTCGGCGGTCTACCTCTGTGCATTTTGTTATTTACTTTACCTTTATACATCTGTTTGGTCAGTCGTTCATCTTTCATTCTTTAAACATGTTCGAACCACCTTAACTGATTTCTTTTCTATGTGTCAATTATTGTCTCTTTTGCACCACATTCTTTGAGAATTTTCTCGTTTCGGACTTTGTCCATCAGTGTTTTCCCGCATATTGTGCGCAGAGGTTTCATGCCAATCGCGTTAATTTTACTCTTGTCCTTTTCTTGACAGGTCCATGTATCGCTACCGTATAGTACATATGTACAGTCGGTACAAATATAGAATTATGTATGGCTATTTCAGCTTTTTTGGATATATTTTTATTTTTGAGAAGGGACCCTGCTCTACCGATAACCTTCTTACCCTCATTTATGCGCCTTTCTAACTCCCCATTTATTTCTCCGTCGTCAGTGAATAGGCTACCCAGATATACGTATAGTCGGGCGCCAGAGGGTTCACCGTGGCCTCCTTAATTTAGATGGGGCCACCTAGGTTTTTTTTTATGTATTTTGGGTCGCTGAACACGAATTTTGGGGGTGGCTTTCGATCCGACAGTCGGGTAATTTGTTATTGACAATTTAATTGTTTAAAGCACTGTTGCTTTTGAACTAAAAAAGATACGAACATTTGAATGAGTAAGTTTTGTTCCTTATTTCATAACAAACAAATCCCATTTTTTTTATTTCGATAAAGTTATTAGAACCGGAGATATTGTTAATTAAGTGCAAAAAAGCGCTGTACCTCCGTGGCGCTCGGACAAATTGGACTATGATTCAGCTCCTAATCAATATTTTTGGTCGTGCATGGTCTTATTTTAAAGTTGAAAGTGTATTCTAACTGTTTAAGTCATAAAAATCATTTGCACTCACTAATAAACAAATGGGAGCCGCAAAATGTGACGATTTTATCTGGTTTTTCGTTAGTTTATTTATTTATAGGCGTATAAATGATCATCCCGACAAGGAAACCCATTTTAAATTACACAGAAATACGAGATTTTACTCATAGAATAATAGTCATTTTGACTTTTCGGAAAACACCGAATAGAACTTGAGTTATTGATGTTTTATCGATTAGCGCGCCGAAGCGTCTATAGCGCGTCCGCACGGCCAAAGGAGAATATTCGCGCCAGGTGAGGATGGAATGCGCCTCGCAAGGATTTTTTATGCAATTTGAGTTGACGAATGCAAATTTCGAAGGTAGCTTGTTAAATAGTTAACAAGTTCATTTATTATTACCAATTTAACTTTTTAAATAGTCGTGCATGATTTAAAACGCGATCGTAATAAAAGTTAGAAGTATGACAAGTATTTTTTATCTTGCGACGACTTTTCAAATTCATTAATTAAATTGTTAATAACAAATTACCCGACTGTCGGATTGAAAGCCACCCCCGAAATTCGTGTTCAGCGACCCAAAATACATAAAAAAAGCCTAGGTGGCCCCATCTAAATTAAGGAGGCCACGGTGACCCCTCTGGCGCTCGGACTAGTACTTGTCAACTTATTGTAATCTTTCATCATTTACTTCATTTTGCAATATCTGAATTGGCAATCTCAGGCTGAGGTACAGAAATAAATATAATATACATTTAATATAATAGCGTTGAACCTAATGTAGAAATAATCGCATGTTGGACAAAACCGAGTGCAAAGCACAAAACACGTGATGAGAATGTGTTCGTTAAAGCCAAAGAAGCTTTGAGAAAAGAGAATTCACAATCACCAAATTACAGCTGTCGATGCTTTTACCTTTAATTTTAAAAGGTCTGTGCACAAATATGGGGAAAGTACAGATATATTATCGAGCGCGAAGCACGTGTTTTTGAGGTCCTTGTAATATTTAGAATATAGGTACTTTATTTTTCAATTTTTTCCGAAATAAAATATTCAAACTACATTTTCTTCAACCAATGTGAAGAGTAGGTGTTTTATTATTGAAAAATGGAATGGTTGTAAATCACGTTTGTCGTGGGTGTGGTGAGCCAACACTTGTAGTTCTTTACTACAAGAAACTATCCACCTAGAAACACTACCCGAATTGGGCAGTGTCAAGCCTACCCCGAAAGGGAAATGGCTTAATGGTATACATACATACATACGCAACGACCCAATTATAAAATGTGTAAAAAATAATAATAAAATGGCTGGTAATAGAAAATTGGAAATATCTTTCTATATTATAAAAAAATCTTGCCACCGCCACTTCCGCTGTTTCAGAAATCGAGGATGTTTTTAAAAAAGACAGAAAAAATATTATACTAAATATAATGACCAAACTGAAAACAAAGACTAAATTTGCATGGATTTTGTTAGAAAAGATAGTACAATATTGTACTAAATATAGAGGAGACCACCCTACAGTACATAATAATTCTACATTAAATAATCTCTAATTATAAGCACAAATTTGAGTAAAATAATCAATTATAGTTTTAATATTTTGAAACGTATCTTGTCTTAACTATTAATTACATTGATTCGATTATTTAACATCGATTAGTATTTTTAATTATTAATTATATACTGTAGGATCATTATCTGCTGTAGAGATTTTTCCCCTACTACCCTAAACACAACCATAGACCCAATTTTGTAAATCTTATTGGGGAAGAATTAACCACATTAGCTCATGTGCCACGTTACTCTTTATCCCATATTACCCCCTGTGACATATTTATTGCCCAATATGACATATCAAGCCATGACATATTACCTGTGACATATTGTACTGTCAGCATACATCCAAATTTTTCAAAATATATTCTAATGAAGGGATAATACTAACTACTAAATGTTTTTTATATATTTTAATATGAAAATTTTTGTATTAAAAATTAATTCTTCAACTATAATTAGATAGAAGAAAGAAAATATTTTTGATGTGTGCGTCGAGTCGACAAAATTGAGAAATAATTAAAATTTTTGCTTAAAATTACAAAAATGTACAACTATACTATCTTCAGTTCTAATGGAGATATTAAAGCAACTCAAACTCCAAACTGTAACGGATAGGCTCTGTAATTATTTACAATCTCCCGGAAGAATTTAATTGTTTTATGTTTGGTAGAAATCGCGATATTTTCGGAATTTTTTGTTGTTGGAATGTAAGTGTTACAAACCAGCGGGAGTGTATTTTTTAGCTGCTGACCGCTGCGCTGGTGCCTATCTTCGACCCGTGCTTCTGAACTTCTACCCAGAGATTGACGCCTCTTCTGACCGGCAGCAAAAAAACTGCAAACCCGCTGGCTTCTAACACTTACTTTCCAACAAAAAAAAAGTCTGAAAATATCGCGATTTCCATCAAAAATAAAACAATCACATCCTTGCGGGAGATTGTAAATGATTACAGAGCCTATCCGTTACAGTTTGGAGTTTGCATCGGTTCAATATCTTCTTTAGAACTGAAGGTAGTATAGTTGTACATTTTTGTAATTTCAAGCAACAATTTTTATTATTTTTAAAATTTATCAACTGCAATTTGTTCACAAATGTTTTTCTCATATTCGTGATTTTTTCAAATTTTTCCCATTGCCTCTTGTATAAGAAATAATGCTCTAAACTTGACTCTTCTTAAATATGCCCGAAATTCTTTACTTTTTTTAAAAATTTTCAGTTACTATTTACTTATGACTCTAGCATTTGTTTTGGCTGAGTTGTTAAGCTTCAAAGGCAGATGCCTATAACTTTTGCGCCGATAGGGTTCTGTGATGCATCAGCCTAAAATAAGCTTCAAAGAACTCGAAGAATTACTTATCCTAGGATTTGTTTTGGGTCGCTGACATCCTATCTAAAGTCAGATTTTTTAAATTAAAAATCGCTGATTTAATATGGTGGACTATATGTACCAATTTTTTAATATCAAAAAACTCAGTGCGATAACTTAAAATTCATAACCTGGGATTTTTATGTCGCTGATGACAAATTTGAAGTTAGATTTAAGAAATTTCAAATTGGCTGGGGGTTGCGTCACATGGCAGCGTCAATCTTGGCGCAAAGCGTGAAATCACTAGACATGTCAGCCAATGATATTCTCCTAGTAATCTACAGGAACACATTCATTGGTTGAAATGTCTAATGGTTTGACGTTTTGAGTTTTATAACGGTGTCATATGGGACGTCACCCTGAGCCAATATCATGAAAATAAAAACACTTTTTTTAAAGTATGGTCTGCCATATTGGCTAAGCCATTTGAAAATTTGAAAGTCTGACTTCAACATGTTCTGCCATATCGCGTCAGTCTTTTTAAATTTGGAAAGTCTGACTTTAGATTCGATATCAGTGATCCAAAAAAAACCTAGTAGGTATAAGTAATTTTGTGTGCTTTGAACCATATATGTATAATGTTAACCATATGAAAGAGGGGTGCAGATGTTTCATGATATCTCAAGAGCGGATTATCTAAATTGGAATTTCTTTTTAGATTATTGTTTTCCATCAAAAAGTGAACCAACTTGGCTCTAGTTCATATTATAAAACTGAATATTAACTAAAATAGAAGACATTCATTTTTTTGTAAATTTGTTCCATTTTTTTAGTTTTTTAAGTTTATGTCAAGAATTGTTGTGACTATTGCAAAAAAAGGTAATGTTTGAAACATTAATTTGAAAAACCAACGAAATAACCTGACACACGTCGAAAACAAATTTGTTCTAATCCCTAAAAAAATGGTTAAAAACTTTTTAATTCGACAATTGGGTTGCGGATATTTATTAAACTACATCTGATGGAAAAATATGATATGATACGAGCTATGATATAATATATTTACAACGATATGTCGCATTCAGTGGGAATACAGATCATTTTTGTTGACCAGTGACTTTGGAAGATGTGCAAACATTTAAAAAGTAGAGCAATAATTGAATACAGCAGTTTGTTTGGCAAGGAGAATAAATAATAGAGAACGAATATTGCATAAAGTCAAACATTGACGCTGTTATTTGGTTATCATAATAACCGAATCAGGTAAAAACTAGTTTTTTAATACCATACTTAAATCGCGAAGTAACCGAAATCAGATTGTAAAATAAAAATTCTTCGGGTTTTAAGAAAACTGCTGGGTTGCTTCACGTTTTAACAAATCCAAACTAGTTTTGACAAAACTCGGATGTTACAGGTAAAATCCTGTGAATCTTCAATTTAATTTTCTGAAGAAACCGGTACACTTTAGTTTATCAGTCTTAAGGGGCCGTCCATAAACTAAGTTAACAATTTGAGGGGTGAGGGGGTAACGCTAAAATCTAAGGTTGGTAACAGTGATAGGGGGGTCCGTGGAAGTCACGTTACGAATTTATATAACGTTTAGTACGATTCCTGATGATACATTTTAAGAAAGTTTCCGAATTTTACAAAAGATAACACTGCAAACGGTGCAGCTCGACGATAACTTGAGAAGTTTGAAAACCACGTTCATATGTATTTTATAGACTTCACACTATTTTCTCTCCCTTTTCTTGTTTTTTTTGTTGTTGTTTAAGTGGGAAATTAAGTAATGGAACCCCTTAAACATCAAACTATTTTTGTTCAAAAGTTAATTTTGTTATTTTAAAAGTCTACTATTATATTTTTGGCTTAGAATATTAATCTCGCTTGGTTTAAAAACCTTTACCCTTTGGTTAAAAATTTAATTATTTCGTTGAAAATGCAACTTGCTTAAAAGTTGAATTACTTGGCTAAGAATTTTTTTTTTTGGTTGAAGATCCATCTTTTTGGTTGGAAATTTAACTACTTCCTTGAACATTCGCTTCGTTTTTGGTTACGTTTTTTCAGTTAAAAGTGAACTATTTGTTTCAAATGTCATCTTTTTCAGCTGGAAATTCAACTATTTGCATGGAAATTAATGTACTTTTTCGAAAACTCGTCTTTTTTGGTAGAACAAATAATCTTCTTGGTTAAAAAATTATATTTTCCGTTAAAAATGTAACTTCCGGTTGAAAATTAATCTGTTTTGGTTAAAGATTCAGCTGTTTTATTAAAAATTCGTATTTTCTGGTCGAATTCAACTGTTTTTGATTTTAATTAAAATATTTTTTGCTTGAAATATCAATTATTACATGTTTCGCTGGAAATGCATCTTTTTTCTTGAAAAATTCAACTACTTGGTTTAAAGTTTAACCACTTTGTAAAAAATGCATTTTCTTCATTGAAAGATTCATAATTTTAGTTAAAAATTCAACTGTTTGGTTGTGAATTAACATTTATGTTGGAACTCATATTTTCGGGTTGAAAATTCAACAGTTTTGCAGAAAATGTATTTTTGCTTGAAAATTAAGCAATGTGGTAATTAAAGCATTTGTTTTAGAAGTATCTCTTTGTTGAAAATTCATATTTGTGCTTAAAAATTTAACTATTCTGGTACAAAATTCAACTATCTGTTTAAAAATTCAACTATTTATTTGAAACATGAACTATTTCGTAGAAAATTAACTTTCTTGTTATAGAATCATCTTTTCGGGTTAAAAATTCAACTATTTGGTAAAAATTTAAGTATGTTGTTGAAAATTCGTCTTTTAGTGTAGCAGATTAATTTTCTTTGATGAAAATATATCTTTTTTGTTAAGCGTTAATCTATTTGGTTAAAAATTCGTCTTCTCTACTTAGTTTCAACTGTTGGAAGATTGTTTTTTTTCAAACTGAAAATTTAATCTTTCCATTTTTTTAAACTTATCTTTTTCATTTGAAAATATCTATTTGTTTCAAAATTCATGTATTTTGTAAATAAACCGTGTTTTACTAGGTTATTCAACATCTTGGTTGAAAATGAACTTTCTTGTTGAAAATTCATCATTTTGTTAAAAATGCTTTGTAAAAATGTTTTGTTGCAAATCTAACTACTTAGTCACAATCATCTTTTTTGGTCGAAAATTTAACTGTTTTGTCAAAAATTCGCCTTTTTCGATTGAATTAATCTTCTTTTGTTCAAAATTCATCTTTCTTGGTTGAAAATTTACTTTTTACATTTTCATCATTTATGATTGAGAAAGTATTAGCATCGCACACAATTTCACATCTCAGTTTTTCAACGGATCTCCATGTTTTTTAAATATCTACAATTTTTCTTTCAATAATTTTTTGACAGGACTTGTCTTTTTGGTTTCATGCATCAAGAATAAGGACTTGTCTTTTTGGCTTCATGCATGAAAAATACTATGTATAAATAAAAAATTCTAACTTTAAGCCAAACGACCACAGATACGCAAAAAATGTTTAAAAGAAGAATTGTAGCTTTTCGAAAGACCTCGAATTTTTCCCTCAACAATTTTTTTGTAGGACTTATCATTTTGGTTTCATTGATTGATATAGCTTTTAAAAATTCCCATGAAAATTTAGTTTGACTTTTTTTTGGACAGGACTTGGCATTTAACTTTTATTCATAGAAAATACTATTACAAAAAATAAAAAATTCAAAATATGAGCCAAAATACGCGAGATACGCCAAAATTCTGAAAGAAAACGTGTAGAAGTTGTTTTAATCCATGAAAAATTATATATATAAAAAAAATCCTATTTTGAGTATTCACAATGCGAGGTTGGGAAGAAAGTCTGATGAAAGGATTGTATAGCTTTTTATGGTAAGGTTGCTCAGATTTAGCTCAGATCAGAAGGTTGCTCAGGTTTAGCAGATGTTTCTGCTAAAGTTTCATTAAAGCATTCCGATTGCAAAGAACACATATGAGCGCGAAAAGCGAGGTAACCCCTTATTAAGTGCAAAGCGCGAGATACAACAGATGCGCTCCCTAGGCGCGTTAAAACTTGCAAGTTGTGCACTTAGCGCGCAATAAGAAAATGCCCGCGCCGCGGACAGATGATCTGTTGAAAATTCATCTGTCTTGCTTAAAAGTTTGAATAATGGGTTATTGTTAATGAAAGTGTTTGGTTAAAATTTGTTTGTTTGTTTTATGAGCTAGACAAAGGGATCCAGAAAACCAAAAATTGGTAAAATAGTTTATGTACGGCCCCTAAAAAGTGAAAAATTTTGTTTATTGTATTTTGACAAGGTTCTACATGTAATGTTGACGTCATAATGTCAACAAAACTATGTTAGTTATCATGACTTTATGACATCGTTTTGGAACTTTTTTATGCTCTTTTAATACCGAAAAAATCTAGAAAGGAATGATATAATTAACAGTTTATATAAATGATAACGTGGCATGTTATATATTACGCTCCTCTGGGAATTCCTATCGCGTAATGTACTGAATCATATGACATATGTGTTTTTTCATAGGGGTTCCTTGTTCAATAATAATTTTAGAAAAAGTTACCCAATTATTCTGCGCGATGCATGTACATGAAAGTAGGTATGATCGTTAAGGCCATGTGACGAGTGGTTCACGTGACCGGATTCCTACCTTACCGACACTTTTTTTATTTGTAAACTTATGTTCACACGAATAGCCACATCGAGTTGAAAATTTGGGATAATAAATAAGAAGCACTAAGAAATGTGGCTCTGGTCCTAAATTCTTATAATTATGGAAAAAGTTTTTTTATTAATTTTTTTTTGCTTTTTTCATAATTATAAAAATGTAGGACCAGAGCCGCATTTCTTAGTGCTTCTTATTTATTATCCCAAATTTTCAACTCGATGTGGCTATTCGTGTGAACATAAGTGTACAAATAAAAAAAGTGTCGGTAAGGTAGGAATCCGGTCACGTAACCCACTCGTCACATGGCCTTAAAAGAACTAAATCATATTATTCTTTGTGATGATAAAATTTTCAGCTTGAGAAATTTAAAAAAAAATTATATTTTTTTTAAAAGCGTGCTTTATTTGTTATAGAAGATATTTTACTCTAATACTGAAAAATCACTCAGCAGCTAAATGAAGGATGTTCTCACAAAAATCACTCACTCACACAATCATTTCTGAGTGAAATTATGTAAATTAAAACTTGGGATATGAGCGAGGTGAGAAGACAGAAATCCTTTGTCAAATAAAATTTAATTAGGCAATGTAGGTTCCCTGATAGTAGGGGCTTATGACTTAATTATTACATGTGTCTTTATTTTAAATACTAAAAGTCATTCAGAGTTCATTTGATGAAACGTGAAAGTTTAAAATTCGTCCAAAAGAAAAAAAAAATCAAAATAATGTTAATAACAGTATGATAAGAAACTGATGAGGAGATCTAAAGGATCTCGAAACATGTTGGTTCCAAAAGTAGTATAAAAAAGACGGAGAAAGAGAAAGGAAATGAGAGTGAGGATGGCTTGGTTGTCTCTTTTCCAATTCTCTCCCTTTTTTTCCCTCTTGTTATATACTTGTCTCTAGTGAGCAGATTAAAACGTTGTTTGGAAACACATTTTGAGGCCTTTCTATGTAATTCTTTTTGCATGTATTGAGCTTTTCGAATATGTTTTTACAAAATAACTGATTTTTGTATTCATAATGTTTCTGAGCCTTTTTGTTCAAAAATATAATTTTTGCACAGATTGACTTGATAATATTGTGTTTCTAATTTTCTTCTTAAAAAAATGTATTTTATAATTAATTTTGCATGAAGGTTACATATATATTCAAGACATAGCAGAAAATTTGACAGTGGGAGTTTATTATGCCTTTTTATAGCATGTGAAATTAATTTACCTTTTGTGGATTTTTATACATAAGGCAGAAATTTAAAAAAAAATTAAACATTCCATGAGTAATGAATCTAGCACATATGAAAAATGTTGAAATCTAACATGAACAATCTTCTGCATACCCCTCTATTTAGTTTGAAGGTTATATACAGCTTTGTTATCAGATAGAGTTCATAAAAGTTAGTATATAAGCCGCGAATTATCGAGGCACAGTTACAGAAAATTTTGAAAAAATTAGTATCGAGTTCTCTATCACTGTGTCTTTTTACAAAAAATGAAGATTATAACTGCAATTCTACTCCTTATATACGTGGCTTTCCTGACTTTTAAACGTAAGTATAATATAATATTATGATTAGATATTAAATCTAAAGTAGGAATTGAAGATCTCTTCTGATTAAAAAAAATGAAACATCTAAAATTTATAAACTTTAAATTAAAAATAATAATTTATGTTACGTGTATACTACAATCATAATAACAGAAATAGATTTTCTAATGATGATGTATAATTTATTACTGATTGGAAGCTTTCGGATTTGAATACGTCTAATTCTACCGCGGCTTCAAAATGAGACACTATTTTGAAATAAAACATTTAAAATTGGAACTAGTTTAAAGCAGTATATTTAAAAATGAAATCAATCAGAATTTAAAGCCTAAGAAATTTTGATATCTCTAAACGAGAATGAATTGAAAATTTCGTTTCTTTCAAATTAAAAGTCATCAAAAATTAAACAATTTTCATTTGAAAGGTTGCGAATTTGACAAAGTGCACGCTTGAGCACATAGATCAGGCTTAAAAACTGATTTCTCAGTCATTACAGCTCTGATTAACTTCGTTTCTATGGTTATTATTTTTGTATACACTAAATCAATTTTCTAAATAAGGAAAAAATCCAGAAAAATCCTTTTTTTTTGTCTCTTGTTTTAAGAGTTGCAAAAACTGAGTGAATGCGGGGTTAAAATATTTTTGTTGATTTTATCTCAGCTGCTACTTTAATTGTTGTTAATTCGACGACAACCTGCTATTCTAATTCCTAGTATAAACTACAGCATTTATGCAATGGGCAAACATTTTATGAGATGTCAAACTGATAGGAAATTTTACGACACAAAAACAAGCAAAAAGCGAGCGGGAACACAATGTCGACAGACAAAACAGTTTAATTCATTATTAATAATAAAAACTCTAGTAAAGGAAACACAACTAATTTATTCATAAAATGGAAAGTGTCTTTCCCGAAGTATACCTTTTTCGCGCGTACTGCGAATCTGATCTCCATTTTTTTCTGCACGTCAGGTTTTTCAGATTTGTTGGGTCAAAGATTTTTTAAAATGACAAATCATGCTGTAGTTATGCATTAGGATTGTCCAAATTTTATGACTCAAATTTTTATGCATACCCCCTCAAATATGTTCGAATCCACGTATATCCCATTAGAAAAAACTAACCTAAGTAAAGTGGGTAATCCTGGAAGTACTACCATGCTAAAACAACGTATGCCCTATGTCAGAATTAAGGGCTCATTTAAGGCTCATTTAATACCCAACTCTCTAAATATGAATTAGTGAAAATTTCACTAGTTGAATTAGTAAATGTATGGTTCACTAACCAAATAGTAATATTTTGATGTTTTACATTTGAAATAGTAAATATTTTACTAATAAATTAGTAAAAGTTTTACTAATCTCAATTAGTAAACATGGTTCACTATTATTTAGTAGCTTCGCTTCACTAATTAATTAGTAACTTAGCGCGATCACTAACGAATTAGTGAACTGCAACGATTTTGACCAATCTGAAGTCATATCCTCATATGACATTGCTTAATTGTAAAATTGACATTGACATTATAAAATATAACAATTTATCTAATTATTTAAGAAGGGTTGAAATACAGGTTGGAAAGACTATTTTTAAATTTGTAAAATTCGTGGTCAAAAATAAATGCACTGTTATTTCCCGGTTTTTCCCGGTCTCATGAGATTACCGGTCCACCGGTCCACCCTGAAATTATCATATTATTGTTCTATTTAACTATGGCCAGTAGACAAAAAGGAACTTAAGATCAATTTATTCATTTATTATCGCCAACGGCCATACCACACTGAAAAAACCAGTTCTCGTTAGATCACTGAAGTTAAGCAGTGTTGGGCGCGGTAAGTACTTGGATGGGTGACCATGCGGGAATAGTACTGCGTGTTGTTTTATAATCTCCTTTCAATTTATATTTATTTTGAAAAAATTAATTTTTTCACTGAACAATTAGTGGATTTTTACTGTATAATTAGTGACTTTTCACTCTTCAATTAGTACACACTGTAATGACAGGGATTACTAATTGCTTAGTGGAATTTCACTAATTTCACAAGTGGACAATTTCCACTAATCAAATTAGTAGTTTTCTACTAATCGTGAGTGGCCGACTTCTCTCTAATTGAATTAGTGAAATTTCACTAGCAATTAGTGAAATTTCACTAGCAATTAGTGAAATTTCACTAATTCAGATTTAGAGAGAAAAGTCAGATTTCTGGACCTGCATTGAAAAAAGCATAGTACTGTCAGCTTCATGTAAAGCTAGCAGTACCATGGTAGAAATATTTGTTAAATCAACTTCTTCTTTTCATAGGGCTTGAGGCCTCATTTAGGGCTCTCGCATGATGCCCGGCGCTATTTTTCAAAAATAACTCCTATCACAGAAAAACTACCCTAAAAAGTAAATATGCACTAATCATAAGAGTGAGTACATAAGAATTAAGGGCTCATTCAGGCTCTCCAACGCCTCCAAAATCAATCTCCATAAACCAACCTTTAACATGGGAATACTACCCCTTATCCAAAAGTACTGATAAAGTACTGGAAAAAGTATTGCATCAGTTTGGAATATTTTCTACCTGCCCGAAAACGTTAAAAATGGTTCCAAAAACCACCTCTCATACTCAAAAAACCACCCCATAATGGAGCTTGATATTAAACTAAAAATGAATTATATCAGCAGTTTTTGATTTTCTCGAACTGTGCCCGAACAGGGTATGCCCTATGCCAAAATTAAGTGATCCATAAAAGCACAATTGCAATCCAAAAGTAAAATTTTGGGCTCTGCATTAAAAAAATACATGTGACTGTCAGCATAACGTGAAGCAAGCAGTACCATGGAAGAAATATTCGTTACTTCAACTTTTCCTTTCACAGATATTGAGGGCTCGCTTAGGGCTCTTGCATGAACCCCGGCGCAATTTTTCAAAAAGAACCCCTTTCACAGAAAAACAACCCTAAAAAATAAATATGCACTAATCATAAAAGTGAGTACATCAGAATTAAGGGCTCATTTTAGGCTCTGCAACCCCTCCCAAAGTCAATTTTCCAAAACCACCCATTAACATTGGAAAACTGCCCTTTACCAAAAAGTACTGATAAAGTGCAAGAAAAAATATTGCATTAGCTTGGAATAAATTCTAGCTGTTCGAAAACATAAAACACTTTTCCAAAAACCACCGTTAACACTCGACAACCACTCCGTAAGGGAATTGGACATTAAAGTGAGGATAAAGTAAATCAGCAGTTTCTGATTTTCTCGGACCGTGCGCGAACAGAGTTGAGGGCTCATTTGGGGCTCATTTAATACCCAAAAGCCAACTTTCGGACCCTGCATCTAAAGAAATGCATGGTACTGTAAGCTCTATATACAGCAAGCAGTACGATGGCAGAAATATTTGTTGCATCGACTTATTTCTTTCACAGAAATTGAGGCCTTATTTAGCGCAATTTTTCAAAAACAGCCCCTATCACTCTCTAACGCCCCAAAAAGCAACTCTCTAAAACCATCCCCGAAGGGGATTTATTAGAGTAGGAAAGTTAATATTTGCAGTATCAATGGAAATGTTTTAAATGCTGCACGAAAAAGTATTAAAAAGCTCTACTAAAGAGTTAATACTACTCCCTGAAGTTGAATTAGTTATTAGTAATTCTCAAATAAAATGAATTAAATTCCCAAATTAGGCTTAGTAATTCGAACACTAAACCTTACTAAATAAATTAGCAGTTTTCTACTAAAGATTGTGAGAAATGCTCACTAAAGCAATTACTAAAGGGCTTCGCAATATTTCAGGAGTACAAAACTATGCCTAATTAGATGTAGAGAATGTCTTTATCCGTCAGTCGATTAAAATGATCATTTCAACTTGTGCACTTGAATTTTGAATAATGAACTTTGAAATATTCCATCCATATACAAATGGGAAAATTTTTTTAGCTGTAACAGAAGAATGATGAAAAATCAAATCAACAAAAGTAACGTATATTTCAAAAAAGTAATTTTTGTTATTGAAAGAGGAAACTTCATCCCCGATTCACAGATTTTTAATTTTTTGAATTAGGTATATTAGGTATATTAGGTATTCGCTGGTGTATAAGTTCAAATCCAAGTCATTTATTATCATTACAATTAGGCCTTTCCAATCTCAATATGATTTTTAATTTAATAAAAATGTGATTCATTGATAATAATAGCCAAAATAAATTATGCTGCAAATTCCTATTTGAAAGATTTTGCCAATATCTTTGCATCAAATCCATTTCAAATCAGACAGTTTCTACACTTGAAGAACTGTTCCACTTTTTTCACTTTTCGCTTGAAATGAGGTTATAACTAATTGAATTTGACAAACATAACTGTTTAGACCATTTATTATTGTTTACGACTGTCTTTTCTTATGATAATGCCAAAAGTTGCGTTTTTTTTCTGAATTTTGTAACATATATTTGGCTTTTTAGTTATGAACAAATAATAAATAAGCATTAAACGGAATCATTATTTTGAACAATCTCTTTCTTTTTCTTATATAATTTTCAGAAGTGCAAACAGATATTTGAAATATTCTTCAAATTTTCTTTATGGATCATATTGAATGTAAGCTTTCCTTGATATAGTTACCGAGAGTCTTTCTGTTTAATCTAATATTTCTTTAAGTGTTAGCAGAAGAGTGAAAATATTCCGAAAAGAATGGAACACAATGCAAAAAATGATCCTCCTTGATGTTTATTTATTTTTTGTTTATAACTAAAAGGTCAAAGAATGGAATACCTCTGTAACAATTATCGGGGAATTTCACTGGTGTCTTCGTGTTATAAGATCCTGTCCAATGTAATCTTAGGTAGGTTAACTCCTTTCGCTGAGGAAACTATGGGGATTACCAGTGTGGATTCAGCCGAAACTGATCTACGAGCGATCAAATGTTCACAATTAGACAACTATTAGAAAAAAATGGGAATTTAATGAAGTAGTGCATTAGCTATTTATCGATTTCAAAAAAGCTTACGACTCTATTATACGCGCACGAATGTACTGGATCCGAGAGTTCTTGGAAGTACCAAGAAAATAAGTTAGACTTATCGAAATTTGTTTAAGCGGCAGTAGGGGTAGAATACGGGCAAACGAAAGTTTATCTGAAGAGTTTTCGATCCGCGATGACCTAAAGCAGGGCGATGCACTTTCGTGCGTGCTTTTTACCTTAGTTTTAGAGTACGTGGTCAGACAAGTACAAGTGAATCCGACCAGTGCTACCCTAAATGGGATAATACAAATTCTTGGGTATGCGGATGATCTCGACTTACTTGGGGATGATAAAGAAACCGTAGCGAAAAATGCAGAAATCCTGATCTTAAAAGCCAAAGATATTGGCTTGGAAGTTAGCGAATCGAAGACAAAATATATGAGCGTCGTCAGATCCGAACAAAGTAATGTAGGCGGGGACCTAATGGCCGGAAATATGAAATTCGAAAGGGTTAACGAGTTCAAATATCTCGGGTCTATTATAACTAGCAAAAATAATATCAAAACGAAAATCAACGCGCGACTGCACGCTGGAAATGGGTGCTATTATGCAGCAAGCACACTACTAAAATCGCGATTGCTATCTAGAAACATCAAAGTAAGAATCTACAAAACAATAATAATGCCGGTCGTCATGTACGGGTGCGAAACGTGGGCGCTGACGAAAGGAGAGGAGAATAGGTTGAGAGTTTTTGAAAATAAAGTAATTAGGAAAATCTATGGTCCAAAAAGGGACGAAGAGACAGGTGAATGGAGAAAACTGCATAATGATGAACTGCATGCCCTCTACGGGTCAGCAAATATTAATAGAGTAATGAAAGCGCGTAAGTTAAGATGGGCGGGACATGTAGCAAGAATGGGCAATGAAAGAACAGTGGCGCAAGTTTTAAGAGGGGCCGGAGATTTGTCAAGTCCAAATAACTACAGGCCCATAGCTTGTTTAAACACCAGCTACAAGCTATTCACTGGCATCCTCAAAGAGAGGATATTGACATCTATCGAGCCGGTATGGAGTGCAATAGTCGAACAACGTGGATGCAAGAGAGGGCTGGCAGGTTGCAGGGAGAACCTGTTAATAGACAGGTGTATTACCCAGGACTCGATCAGGTATCGACGCAATCTGTCCATGGCTTGGATTGATTACCATAAGGCATTCGATAACACGAATCATGAGCTTCTTATCAAGCTCCTTGAGTGCATGGAGGTGCATCCAAAAATAGTGAGATGCATAAAAGAGCTTATGCTCTTGTGGCGGACAAGATTTGTCATAACATCTGACAAAAGACAAGTGACTACAAGCTTTGTCACTTATAAGAGGGGGGTCTTTCAAGGAGACTCTCTAAGTCCGATCCTTTTCTGCATTTCCCTCTTGCCTCTTTCTATTGTGCTCCGAGGCAAAAGCTCTGGATACCTATGTGGCCCGCCGAACAGAAGAGAATATAAGGTCAACCACCTTTTATACACGGACGACCTTAAACTCTTTGCTTGCTCAAAAAAGCACCTTAACATTCTTGTAGATGCGGTAAATAGGTATTCTAAAGCGATTGGCATGAGCTTCGGACTGGACAAGTGTGCCTGCGTCCACCTACACCAAGAAAGACTAGAAACTACATCATCCAGTGACGATCAGGATGTTCAACTCATAGGCGGAAATACCATTCAACATCTTGGTATTGGAGAAACATATACATATCTTTGAATACCGCAAGCGGAAACCCAAAATGTGCATAACTTGAAAACGGCCCTTGGAAAAAGGTATCGCCAAATTCTCAGAAAAATTTGGGCTTCCGAATTATCTGGAAAGAATAAGATCCAGGCGACCAATATGCTGGCCGTTCCTATACTGCTCTACACGTTTGGTGCAGTAAAATGGAACGTCGATGAGTTAAAACAACTTGATCGAAGCACACGCAAGATGATGACAATACAACGAAGTCTTCATCCTAGATCTTCCGTACCTCGAATATATCTCCCTCGCGATAAAGGGGGTAGAGGATTGCTAAGCTTAGAGTGTCTTCATCGAAGAACGGTTCTGGCTACAGTCTGCTCAGTTCTAAAAAGCACGGATCCCCTTATGCGACTCGTACATCAACATGAAGTCGCCAATGCTGCGGTGTTTCTATACCATGCAGCAGATAGGGCCGCAGAGGAGCTTGATCTCCCATTTAATTCTAGCGACATTACACATGGCCTAGCATCACTAACACCTCTGGTGCTCAAAAGTCGTATACAGGAAGCAGAACATACGCTCCTACTAAGAGAACATGCTGAGAAACCCCTCCATGGTAAGTTCTACGGCATCATACGTAGAGAAGAGCTCTCGATGGGTCTGTCCAACATGTTTCTCAAGTCTGCTGGATTGAGATCGGAGACCGAGGGATTTCTTTTTGCCTGTCAAGACGGCGTCATAGACACCTTAGTTTACCGCGAGCGCATAATGAATGTACCTGTACGCGATACCAACTGCCGAGCGTGCAAGCAAGAGCCCGAAACACTTGGACATGTTCTCAGTGGATGCTCTAAATATGCACGCTGCGCGTACATAGAGAGACACAATGCAGCTCTAAAAGTGTTATATTACCATCTTAGGCATTTCTATGGTGTTGATCTATTGCCCTTCTTGCCCTACGCCTAGGGTGAACTCGAGTCAGTTGTGGAGAATGATCAGTGTAAGATCTACTGGAATTTCTCATTCTCCACCACTCAACGTATCAGTGCTACGAAGCCTGACATTGTCCTCCAAGATCTGAAGAACAAGATCATTTACGTGATTGAATTCTCGGCACCAGCCGATGGTAATATCACGGCAAAGGAGGGAGAAAAACGGGCGAAATATCAAGCACTTCTTTTCGAGCTGAGTAGGTTGTACCAAGGCTACAAAGTCCATCTTATAATTCTCATAATCGGCTGTCTTGGAGGTATGAAAGCTTCATTTATTAGCCAACTCAACAAGATTGCGGCTTGCCAGCGTCAGGCTCATTTCATCGCGAACCGGATGCAAAAGGCTGTTCTCCTGGGATCACTCCATCTGGTCCGTCAACACTGTTCCTCTTAAATTCTACAAATATTGGTAGCTCTAAAAAAGTATCCAGAGGTGAAACCTTCATCTCCAACTGTCTTGTCTGCCGCGTAAGGTCATCCGCGGCTAGAGACCTGACTCTAAGGAACAGTGTTGCCCGATGTTATCACGCGTAAATTTCCCGCTCTTGCTTACCTTCTAGGACAGAGGGAGCAGAAGCGGATGACATACATGTTCCAGTAGCTTTGGAATTGGTTTCTTTAAGGAATCATGATCGAAGCTTCCGGAGCCTACAACTTCTCAAAATAACTAAAAGGTCAAAGAAAAGCTGAAAAATTCGGAAAACACTTCAACTTTCTAGCATTATTCTAAGAGAAAATATTTGTAAACATTAATTAATTGTTGAAACAAACAAGAATAAATTAATAAAAAATGTTATTAAAAATATAATTATCACTTCAAAGTTATATTTCATGTATTCGAAACAATTTTTAATATACAGAACCAGAAAAAATTAATTAGTGTCAAAAACTCGCAAAACCCAATTTTTTATTTATGGGAATTCTCATGGAAAGTGTAATTTTCGGAATCAAAAAATTCCAAAACAAATCTTAAGGAAAGTATTTCAAACTTTTTTCCTACTAATTTATAAAATTCCTGAAAATAAAACAAGAATGCAACGATCAAATTTGGACAACCACCACAAAATGCTCCTATTGCAATTCTTAGAAACAAAAAAAAATTTGCTTCTTTGGACAAATATAAAAAAGAGGAAAGAAAAATGTGAAGACAATCAACCAAATCTCCTTCCTTCTCTTTTTTATTTCTTTTGTCTTTCTCATTTTTATTATTATCAAATTACAATATGAAAGCATGCAAAGTATTTTCCAACGTTTCGGTGCTCACACAGCACCCTTATCAAGGCAAGAAAAATTAAAGCAGGTGGGAACAGCAACCAAGCAACGACGCTATCTCCCCGATACCTGAGATCTGAATGTGGGTCAATAGGTTAATCCGTCACAAACAAACAAGAAATAAGAGAAAGTCAAGACTCATGAAAAATAAATGTAATTAATCATACTTGAATAATTAAAAAAAAAATTTATCTAAATCAGTTTTTGAATTAATAGGGGACTTATTTTGTTTTTTATATAAAGAATTTCCATGAATTCTCTCTTTCTCTCATCACTTTCACCATGTGAAATTTTAATATTATCCCAGTCAAACTCATGGTCAATATCAACAAACCCGCTCGTATGTCTGCCAAGAACACTCTTATAACAGCGTCCTAAACGAACATCACTTTTGTGTTCCTCCACCCTAGTATTAAGAATTCTGCCAGTCTGTCCCACGTAAGTCATCTTACAGATCTTACCCTGCAAACAAAAAAGACCAATTGTATTTAATTGAAAATGTTGAAATGAGCATTTGCAATTTAATGCAATTGGTAGAACTACCATTTAATGTACCTCAATGGATTTGAATTGACGCAATGTATTTCAATCGTAAAGATGCAATTGGTCACATTTCATCATTGCGGAACGATGTCAATTGAATTGCATTGTCAGCTTTCAAATTAATGTAATAAAATAAATAGAATTTAATTGTAAATTTTAAATTCAATGTAAATTTTCAAAGTATTATGTTCATAATTTAAAATTATTCATTGTACAGGGTTCGAATTTATTATCCCTACTTTTATTTTTAATTTTATATTCTGAAATAAACCTGAATAAACAAGAAAAATGTACTTATTTGACAGAGTATTATTGTTGTCTATATGACTTATACCTGCTTCAAAGTTTTCCTTATGTTATCATCCCACAGCAATTTTTATAATTAATTCGTATTCTGGAAAAAATAACATCTTCACTCATTTGACTGTTTTCAATATACTTACGTAACTCTCAGAAGTTAAAAAATTATTTAAAATTCATTACATTTCATTCTTTTAAGTAGACCAAATTTTTGTTGATTTTGAATGTAGTATTTGAATTATATTGTTAATTTATATCCAAAGTCACCTTTTATTCTCATTAAACAATCAATATTTACTGAATTTCAGTCCAAAAGTACAAATTATATAACAACTTTCATTCCTTATTATCAATTAACCACTTAAATCTCTTTAATAATACTATTTATTAACGTATTATTTTATTATTCAATGAATTAAAATTTCATTGCGAAACTACAATAAAAACAATTCTGATCTATAAATTTATGCGCGATTCAATGCAATTAGATGTATCGCATGACCAATCTCCATTTTTGTATTAACCTCTATTGAATAATTTAAAACCATTCACAAAATCCTTTTTGAATTTAAAGATGTCAATTAAATCTAAAAGACGGTTTATTGGCTTGCGAAACAATTCAATGCAATAGACCGTACACTCGTTCTATTGCATATCTACAATTCACTGCAGTTGCAGACATTCAATTCAACTCACTAAAAAATTCTTCAATTGCGATTTATAAATTGGATATTAAATGCAATTCACCATATTTGACTTGAATTGCGTTTCACCAAAATTGTCGATTGACGATTTTATTTTTAAATTGCAGTTAATCGATTTTAAATGAATCTTTTTTTGCAGGGTTGCAAGTGATCTTGTAAACTTCACCATCCTTTCCAAATTTATCTAAAGGACCTTTACCAAAAGTTATTATTGAATCCATTATAAATGCTATACGGAAAATAGTATAAATATTAAATTTTTTTAACATGAATTGAATAGTTTTCGAAATTTGACCAAAAAAAGGAAGAACAAAAGTATTAAAAGGACTATATTCTCTCAATTCTTTCTGATTACCTGTAGATAAAATGTAAGCTCTGTCGACTAAGCTTTTGATTACTGCAATTTTGTTTTGAAAAGGATGAGCCGAAAAGAAATTTAAAATTCAACCTGAATATGTATTTTTCTCTATACCAATTGGTAATAATATTTCCATCCTGACCTTTAATTACTTCTACGTCCAAAAAACTGATTTTATTATTTTGCTCTGTTTCATGGGTAAATTGAAATTTGGATGAAAACTGTTAAAAGCATTGAAAACTGCCTGTAACTTTGCTAGAGGAACACATAATGAGGTGTCATCAACATATCGAAAGTAAAAGAGCAAAACAAAATCCATCTTTTTGAAAGCAAAGACCTCCAAATCTTCCACAACTATTTCTGATAAAATCGGAGAGATGACTGCACCTATGGGAGTACCAAACTTTTGCCTATAAAAAGATCCATTAAATTCAAAATAAGTTGAATTCATAGTGAAAACTATCCCTTTAATAAAATCTTTGAAATTAATCGAGTACGTGTTTTTATATTGTCCCATATATTTAAAATTGCCTGTTAAACTAATTGAAAGGGTATGCTCAGAAACATTGCAATTTATGATATTGTACACAGTTTTCATGCAAAACTTCAATTTACCCATGAAATAGAGAAAAATAATAAAATCAGTTTTTTGGACGTGAGTAATTGAAGGTCAGGATGGTAATATTATTACCAATTGGTATAGAGAAAATAAATATTCAGGTAGAATTTTAAATTTCTTTTCGGCTCATCCTTTTCAAAACCAAATTGCAGTATTCAAAAACTTAGTCGACAGAGATCTAGGTTTGTCCCACATTTTATTTCACGAAGAGAATTTGAATATTGTTAGGAATATCCATTTTCCTAATCATTACTCACAAAAGTTGATTGAGCGACATATCACAATTAGAATTCAACAAATCAAAAACAAGCAAAGTAACATTTTGTTTACAAATAATCAGAAGAAATTGAGAGAATATAGTTCTTTTAATTGATACAATAAGTACTAGCGATCAAGGTGAAAGAATAATTCTGCTAGGAGACATGAACGGATGGGTGGGCGTCCAACGTCAGGATACAGATACAGAAAGGGTGCTATGTAATTTTGGGGATCCAACAAGAAAAATTATAACGTGGAAAAATTAGTTAGCTTATGCTTAGAAAAATGCCTATTTACTACAAATACTTGGTTTAGACATAAAATGATCCACATGTACACCTGGTGTAAAGGAAGTAGCCGCAGTATAATTAACTTCGTTATTGCGGATGAAAGATTAAGAGAACTTGTCAAAGATACGCAAGAGTCATGAGGGGTTCCGAATGCAACACTGATCATTACCTGTTTGTCTCCAAAATAAACTTAGGTCCGGGATGGAGAAGGAAGAGAACCATATAAACGAAACAAACGCGAATCAAGGTTGAAAATTTTCAGAAACCAGAAGTGCGAATAGAGTTTCAAAATAGGTTAAACGAACGCATAGATAGGGCAACTTGGGAAGCGCTTATAAGCAATAAAGATATAGAGGGCGCGTGGACTTTGTTACGGGATATAATTGTTAAAACTACGATTGAAGTGTGTGGTACGGCAGGGGTAGGAAGAAAGTCGGGTGATGCGTGGTGGAATGACGAAATTGAGGCAGGCCAAGAAGAAAACAAAGAAGCGCACAAAAAAACGCTGAACATCACAGGTCTTAGCGATGAGGTGAGAAATAGACTTAAAAGCGATTACAGACACAAAAAAAGGAAAGTTAAAGGACTAGTCAAGGAGAGTAAAGATAAAATTAGAACAGAAGAAGAGAAGAAGAGAAGAAAATACAAAGCGGCTATGAAGGAATTATGAAACTATTATTTAAACTGATGAAGGAATGTAAAAGTACAGAGTTTGTCAGCATGAGAAACAGCAAAGGTGAAATGCTGTATAATATTGTCGGGATAGTAGACGCTTTAAAAGACTCATTCAAAGAATTATTAGGAGGTGAAGATATAGGGCAACAGAATTGCGACATAGAACATAATGCATTAGAAAACCCAATTTAAAAAATCTGTCTTAAAGCACACACCTCACAGGTTGTGTGAATTGATAAATTTATGTATCGAGATGGGAGAAGTCCCAGACGATTGGAGAGAAGCGATTATCGTACCAATATACAAAGGAGAAGGAGATAAAAGCATCTGCAGTAATTACAGAGGTATCAGCTCACTAAGTGCCGTAAGTAAAATATACTCAAAAATTCTTATTCGTAGGGTAATGAAAATTACAGAAGAAAAAATATGGGAATTCCAAAGTGGATTTATGCCAGGAAGATCATGTACAGATCAGATATTTAGTTTAATACAGATCACAGAAAAAAGCTTAAGAGTAGCGAGGAAAGTTTTCTGTGCATTTGTTGACCTAGAAGAAGCATTTGACAAAGTAAATAGATGTAAACTTTGGGAAGTCCTTAAAAAGTACGAAGTCAATGGATGGCTCCTACAAGCAATAAAAACCTTATATACATGTAGTAAAGCGAGTGTAAGGGTAAATGGGAAACTGAGTGACTGTTTCAATATTATGCAAGGCGTGAAACAAGGATGCGTTATGTCCTCATGGCTATTCATCATATTTATGGATAAGTGTCTAAGAACGGCCCTGTGCGGCCTCAAAATTAACGTAAATAAAGCAACAATCATGGTTTTCGAAGGAAAAACTGAGAAAACAATGTGCAATATTATCCTAAATGACGAAAGATTAGAACAAGTTGACAAGTACGTATATCTGGGTAGCCTTTTCACTAGCGACGGAAAAGTAGATGGGGAGTTAGATATTCGCATGAATAAGGGTAAGTGGGTTATCGGTAGAGCAGGGTCCACTCTCAGAAATAAAGACATATCAGAAGAAGCTAAAATGGCCATACATAATTCTATATTTGTACCGACTGTACTATACGGTAGCAAGACATGGACCTGTCAAGAAAAGGACAGGAATAAAATTAACGCGATTGGCATGAAACCTCTGCGCATAATATGCGGAAAACACTGATGGACAAAGTCCGAAACGAGATAATCCCCCAAGAATGTGGTGCAAAAGAGACAATAGTAGACACATGGGAAAGAAATCAGTTGAGATGGTTCGGTCATCTTGAAGGAATGAGAGATGAACAACTGACCAAACAAGTGTTTAAATGTAAAGTAAATGGCAGAATGCCCAGCGGTAGACTGCCAAAAGAATGGTTAGAATCTGTGAATGAGACATTAATCCGAAGAGACATAAGAAGCCATAGAAACACGAGAGCTTGCATGAAAAAATGCATGGACGTGAAGGAAGCTAGAGTAATATGCCAGGACAGAAAAGTGGGGCGAAAAATAGATTGATTAGCAACCTGGGTCGGAGCAGTGTTGCGGAATGAACGTGTCATTTAAATAAATAACACAAGAATTCCAGATCAATCTAAAATATATATATATATATATACCTCACACCTATATACCTATCTGCCTTATACCTATATACCCACCTACACACTACTACTTTCCAACCGAGCAAGTCACGCCTGCCCCAAAAGGGAAATGACTTAATGGTATAATGATAATAATAAACATAGTAATACTTTTGTTCTTCCTTTTCTTGGTGAAATTTCGAAAACTATTCTATTCATGTCGAGAAAATTTGATATTCATACTGTTTTCCGTATACCATTTAAAATGGATTCAATAATAACTTTTGTTAAAGATCCTTTAGATGAATTTGAAAAGGGTGGTGTGGTTTACAAGATAACTTGCAAGATCTGTAAGATGACTTACGTGGGACAGACATGCAGACTTCTTAATACTAGGGTGGAGGAAGACAAGAGTGATGTTCGTTTAGGACGTTGTTATAAGAGTGTTCTTGCTAGACATACGAGAGGGTTTGTTGATATTGACGGTGAGTTTGACTGGGATAATGTTGAAATTTTACGTAATAAAAGTTATGAGAGAAAGAGAGAACTCATGGAAATGCTTTATGTAAAAAAAAAAAATTAAAATAAGTCCTCTATTAATTTAAAAACTGATTTAGGTAAATTAAACGAAAGTTATTCAAGTATGATTAATTACATTTAGTTTTCATAAGTCTTGAATTTTTCTTATTTCTTTTTTGTTTGTGACGGATTAGTCTATTGACCCACGTTCAGATCTCAGGTATCGAGGAGATAGCGTCGTTGCTTCTTCGCTGTTCCCACCTGTTTTCATTTTCTTGCCTTGATCAGGGTACAGTGTGAGCATCGAAACGTTGGTAAATACTTTGCATGCTTTCATATTGTGATTTGATAATAATAAAACTAAAAAAGATGAAGGAAATAAAAAAGAGAAGGAAGGGGATTTGGTTGGTTGACTTCTCATTTTTCTTTCCTCTTTTTTATATTTGTCCAAAGAAGCACATTTTTTTGGTTTCTAGGAATTGCGATAGAAGCATTTTGTGGTGGTTGTACACATTTGATCGTTGAATTCTGGCTTTATTTTCAGGAATTCTATAAATTAACTTGATGATTGGACGTTTAATGGGATTTTGAATTTGATTTCAGTCTGATTTAAAATTCTTGAATTTCTTTTTTCCTACATTCTAAATACATTTAGAAATGTATTTTTAAGGTTGGTCAACAACCAACGGCCGTACCACGCTGGAAACACCAGTTCCCGTTAGATCTCTGAAGTTAAGCAGTGTTGGGCGCGGTTAGTACTTGGATGGGTGACCTTTCGAGAATAATACTACTGCGTTGCTGTTGGCGGTCGTGGGTGTGGTGAGCCCACACTTGTAGTTACTTACTACAAGAAACTATCCACCTAGAAACACTACCCGATTCGGGTAGTGTCTCGCCTACCCTGAAAGGGAAATGGCTTAATGGTATACATACATACATACATACATACATACTCGCCGAAAGGGAAACGGCTTAATGGTGAACATATTTGAGTATGCGCGCAGTTTTCACAAAATATTTAAATTAATTAGTCTATCAGTTTAATTGAATGAACAATATTTCGTGAATGGAAGATTAAAAAGTGTTATTTCTTCTTTTCGAATGCTCAAGATACTTTCCAGTAGTGTGTAAATCATCATCTTCCTGATTAAAAATATATAACGAGTATCTGCAAGGAAATAATGCGGGATTCTTTTTTTCAAATTTGAAACTTCATTATTATATTTCTAATCATCATACTGTATTTTTCATTTTAAATTAAGGTCGATAATTAAATGTATATCCTGGACATTTAGAATATAAAAGTTCGGAAATTCAACAGTTTATAGAAAATATATTATCTTATTTATTATTCGTTCAACAAAGTCATTCGAAACGTCACAGGGAAGTGAAATTAAATCTATATTGCTAATGTTTCTTCTTCTATTGAACTTAGCTTTCTTTTCAACTTTTGATTGGCGTTTTGCTACCTGCATTTACCTTTTTTGCAATAATAATTCTTCATTTTTTCTCAAAGTTTTCGCAAATTTTCTGTGCATGATACTGTCATTCAACCTAATCAAAACAATAAAAAAGATTAAAAAAGCTTTTAAATTAAGACAAAGAAAATTAATTTTGATATTATTATTTTTTCTGTATAATTTATTCTCAAAAATCAATATCAACAGAAGAAAAGTGAATATTGAAGTTGGAAAATATTATTTTTTTTAACAATGATACAAATTGATAATACATAATATAATTCATTAAATTATCTGATAACATTAAAAAAATGACTTTGAAATTCGTCCGAAACTACAATCACAATAACTGTTTTGTAAGAAATATATAACAGTTTATTAAAAATCAGTATAAACAGAACACACAATACTGACAAGTGAATGAGTATCTTCCTTGTAATTTCAGTAACAAAAAGCAAAAGTCATTTGAAGAAAAAGATACAAATATTTATTTTATCACATGGACGGAAATTATATAGATGATTTAATTAAACATTGAAATAGTTAAATTATTAAAATAGTTCAATAGTTTGTTACCATTAATTTCTTTCTTCTACAAAAACTATAGTTTCAACAATTCTGCATAGACATTGTCTCTCCAGACGGTAAGGAGAAAAATTACACTTAAGGCGGGAAGTTTCAAACCCTAAGGAATACTTATTCTCTAAATATTAGTATGCATAAAAAATTATATTACATATTTTTATGAAAATTATATTATATTATATTATAGATACAAGATATTATAATCATAATATAGATACAATTTAATATATTATATAGTAATATTACTGTTACTCTTTGATACTACTCACATAAAATGTCATTATATAAATATAATACATATTAATAGAATAAAAATATAAGGATGTATCTCTAGAAATGTACTTTCTATACAGGGTAAGCAAATTAAATGATGTTAAACGTTTAGTTAAATGTTGGTATTAAAAATTGGTTTAAAATTTGTTTCAAATATATTTTTTCATCACTCAACTATTATTTTAAACGCAGTGTCTCGTCTCGTCGTCCCGAAATTCGGGATGACTAGTGCAATATTTTTAATAAGCTTGGCTATTAGTCGTCCTGAATTTTCTGGTGGGGGCGGGAAGGCACCCCTGTGACTGGCCATAGAAATGATGTTGGTGAAACACCTACCCCTTTTCCAAGGTCTCGTGGGGGCGGGAAGGCATCCCTGTGACAGGTAACATAAATAATATTGGTCCAACCCCCCTAATTTTTCGGGACGACTAGACACAGCCTATTTCAAATATAATACTTTCAAGAAACAATAAAAATATTTTCTTGAACTCTTCACTGATTCATTTTTTTTTATCAAAGGTTATGATAATGATTATAGATTTATTTCCCGAAATTTTAATATAAAAATTATTTCTTATTTTGTATTTTTACTCAAATGATCTTAGTTCGTGAAAAAGTCGAGGCCTTTCAACCCTTAAAGGGCACACCTCCAAATACACGTTTGGATATTTTAGACTGAAAAAAATCACGAGTGATGTTGAAACAATACCAAATAAAAAAAAAATCTCCAAAGCCTCAGTAACAATTTAAATATCTGAAAAAATACTTGAAAAAAAAACGTAGCTGTGAGTATGCAAATCATTCAATTTATAGCTGGTGACAAATATTATACAGGTGTATTTCTGGGATTTTGTCTAACAATTATATGTCTTATATCTTTTCATGAGGGTATTGTTTTCTTATCGGAATTACGTGTTAAACTTGATGGGACTTGCAATACCTCCAAATATAATTAAAACAAATGCATTTATGTTTTTGTCGATTCAAACCATTTTTTTGGGTGGTGGGCGATTATGCATGAAAATTCGAGAAAAAAACCCAATGCATTTTTGGACAACTCAATTGTGCATAGACAGTTTAAAAAAAAGGGGAACATGCATGATTTCGATCCATTTATTGACCATTATCCAACAACCACTTCACTGTAGCAGTAACTCATACGATTATGGAGAACATAAGGAATATTATACAACAGCAAAAAAAATGGTGTTACAGAATGCCTTATAAAAAAAAAAAAATTGATTAGCATTTCGAACTCGAAAGTTCATTGCCTCACTACCCGATTCGGGTAGTGTTTCTAGGTGGATAAATACTACCGTGTGGGTCCACCACACCCACGACGGGTCAACAACACGCAGTATTCCCCGAACGGTCACCCATCCAAGTACTAACCGCGCCCAACACTGCTTAACTTCAGTGATCTAACGGGAACTGGTGTTTTCAGCGTTCGCACTATGCTAATCTAATTAGTGTAATATTCTTCTTTTTTTAATCTAAGCAAAATCTGAAGAAAATGTACAGTTCCAGTACTGACTGCTCGCAGGATACATAAACCAACTCTTTCTTTAAAGTTGACAATTTGACGCAGTTTAGCTTTATTCTAAGCGAATCATAGCTCTCAAATTATATTAAATTAAGCAGATGTCATTCGCATTGGCATGAGATTTCTCTAATTCTCTTTGCTTTATTTGAATTCTCAGGAATCCGTTAAAATTTGGCTTCAATTTTTTTATTCATCGTAAGAATAAGTTGGTTACTGCATTAAAAGAGTTTAAAAATGCAAAGAAATACGCTTTGGAAAAGATATTGCTCATTTGATGGATGCATATGTTGGTCATTTTTTGTTAACCAGTGATTGTTAAAAATGTAATGAAATTCATGTTAATACTGTACAAAAACGTCATGGCGTAAATTTTTGTTTACAAAATTAGGTGCTGGTGCTGTACTTCCAGATCTTCTTCCAAACAATATTCTTATAGAAATGTGGGATGGCTCTACTTTTGGAGGTGTTATGCAGGAAATCGGACCTCGTCAAACACCAGTCTGGATGAGTCCTCAGCCAACACCTGAACCTCGGCAGGGCTATCACGTTTATTTAGAAACGACAAATAATCGTCGTTATATGTCAAAATCAAGTCTCAAACCGGAAGAACCGCGAAAGCTACTTGCCAGTCATAAACCTTTTCATCAATTTCCAATCTTCGCTGATCTGCGTTTAGGAAGTAGCACGTATGCAATAGCTAAAAGTTTCCAAGTTTTTGATGTCAATTATGGACTCCTTCATCTGCGCTCCCATAGCCGAATTTATGTAGCAACACCAGAAGGCCCTATCGTTACTGGCATGTTAAACAGACGTCCTTCCTCATATTAGCTGGAGATGTTGGCAGGATATCCCACACAAAAAAAATTAGGATTGGTTCAAGAAAATGTTGGTAGAGATAAGGGTGATGTTATGGTTTTTTCGTCTCAAACAAATGTATTTTATTAAAAAAATGATGTTTCTTTTAATTCCTGAGTTCAACCAAATATTTTATCGTCGGTATTCGTACTAATATTTCACTGATTCAATATTAATTTCTTTTCCGTGTTTTATTTCCTGTGATATCTCAGGCATATTACCAGATGTCTTAGGGATATCTTGATCCTACAGGGCGAAAATCACGATATCCTTGGAATATTCGGAGGACATCCCATCAAGACCTTATCATAATTACCCGATTCCTACCTTACCGACATGTTTTTAAATAACTCACGTCTAAACTAAATGAGATATCGAATTAAAATGTTGAGAAATTCAATAGATGACACTATTGTACCTTTGTATGGTCTTAAAAATTCAGAATTACAAAAATAAATGTTTTCTGCTAATAATATTCCAACATTTTACATGAACTCGATACCTCATTTCGTGTAGACGTGAGTTGTCTAAAAAAATGTTGGTAAGTCAGGAATCGGGTAAGTACCACATGGCCTTATTGTCACAATTTCATATGCCAATGATGCCCCAAAGATATCTGAATTTTATAATTTTGCACATACTTCTGAAAATTTAAATATGTATATCTTCTAAAAATGATACATATTCAACTGTACAAATAAAAAACTCATCATTTAACAATATTATAGTATTTTTTTTCTGAAGATTTTGTACAAAGTATGACATTCCGCATTATAAAGTACAAGCCAGTGAAGGTGGAGCTATATTCAAATTGCTCAAACTCAGTAAAAATGTTGTTCTTCACTGAAATGATTGCTGGAATTTTCTATAGGTATCGTTTTTTTCTCCATACAAACATATATGTAATCAAGAAACACTTATTTCTCATACCTTGAAGTGCGTGAGCGACTTGAACCCACAGAATGGGGCGACGTCGCTTACTCAAAAAATTATTATGAAAAGTGTTTGGAATGAAAACTTTACGGAAAAAGTAATTCTTTATAAAAATGTACTTTGTATTTAAATGAATGAGTATAATTAAAAAAAGGGTTAAACAACCACCGCAGGGTCCCACTAAGAGCGACTGCCATCCAAAAAATGTCAATAGCCCCCAGTAGAACCGCGGTAAAACAAATCTATGGCCACGTCTCACAACCGTGAGATGGGTGGTCACAGGGCACGACGAAATCACAGCGACAGGCCGGCGAAACCCTCGTGTGTCTTGAGGACACGAAGCGACCCAAGGATGAAAGCTTTCTGCGTCCATCTCGCAAGTGCCTTGGCATATTTTTGGCACGCGGGTTTGGCTTTAAGGTTACGAACCAGTGATAGTTTCACACCTCCAAGAGCACCTATCATAAGGACAATTACTCGCACCGAATATTTTGGGTACAGTCGTTGCAACTCTCTTTTAAGGTCTTGATATCTCTCCTTTGTTCACAAAAACACGAATATCTCTTCTAAGCTGCGATCGACAAAGTGAATCTGTCTTTGCGGAACGTCACATACCTTTTTCTTTAAAAATTTATTATTTAGAATTTTCAAAAATTGTAATTAAATTTGGACTTAGAAATGTTCTAAACCCAATAATCTGGTATAAAATTTGTTATAATTAGATGATCTTACATTTTTACGTTTAAAATTGAAATATCTACATATAATGTATAGATTCATTATTATAAATAGGTTTAAAATGGAAGAATTTCAGTTGACGATTTCAATTTCACGATTCTATCTTACAAATTGTTCATTTTCAATGTAGCAGGTGTAGAGTTTTATTATTTCTTATAGTAACATCAGCAGGTATTTTTTACTTTGAGTACGTAAAATATGCCAGTCGTTAGAATGTGAAAATCATAACCGTCATTGTTTCTTATGTTAGTACAAAAAATAGTTACTTACAAAATGATAGCCTTCGAAAAAATGAATGGCACATCTTACCCCCTGTGCCGATCTCGCCCCACGCTACTGTATACTTGCACATTCCCTCAGTTATGGATTTAGATCTACCGAAAGTCATTATAAACAAAGTAACAGTTTCATTGATCGAACTTTTAACTTTTTTTCAAACTCATTGTTAGAAGCAAATACTGCTCACAATTTTAACAAATGTACTCAAAAAAAAACAAAAAACTTTACTCAACCTGCGAGTGAACAATTGAAAAATATAGAGAATGCAGTAGAAAATTATTATTTTTTTAATGTCAAGAAAGGATGGTTTAAACATTATAACAAAGTCTGATCTTAAGCCCAAGAACGGTCTTTATTTAAGATGTTAACGAAGTAGACTATGTCCGCTTAAATTCAGCGTACGATAATAGTCTAGAAATAAGACGATTATAGGGTTGAAATTCAGCCGTTAAAAATACTGAAAATGAACTGCAAGTCAAGGAATGTGCTGAAATTAAGTCCCTCGATAGACTATTTTTCTATCGCAAAGCAGAATATGAACTTAAATTAAGACCTCATCTGAATTTAAAAATCAGCTGTCAAGATTACTTAAATATAGTCTAAATTAAAACTGAAATTCAGGGAAAGGATATGCTAGAACAAAACAAAAAAAGTTTGTTCAATAATACGAAAATATGAAAACAATTTGTTTGTTTAAAATGAATATACTTTAGTTATAGTACAAACAAATTGTTTGTATATTTCCGTATTAATAAACAAACTTTTTTGTCTTGTTTATGTTTTTTTTTTGCTTTCAATTGATAAAAACGTTTTCTCATCGGTGAAATTTCTAAAATTTTCTTAATCTTTAACATTTTTTTAATGTGACTGCACTTCAAACTTTATAATATATATAACATTTCATATTATACATAGTTTCTATAAATATAAACTTATATTAGTAAGTATTTTTTTATCAATCTGGTAATTCATATTATAAATAATCATTTGTAATGAATATAAATATTATAAAAAGAAATTGCTCTCTAAATCTGAATTAGTAGAAAACTACTAATTGGTAGTAGTTTTCTACTAATTCGAATAGTGCCGATTCGTTTACTGGTAATTAGTAAAAATCTACTAATTCAATGAGTAAAAATAACTGACTAAATGAATTAGTAACTGTATCTACTAAAGGAATTGGTAATGATACTACCAAATGAATTAGTAAATATATTGCTAGTTACTATCTTGAACGGTAGTTTCAAGTAAATTCAAAAACTGAGTTTACAATGAAGAGAATTTTATTGCAGTACAAGAATAAACTATTAAAGTCGGATTAGATCCGATTAAATAAAGTTAGTTCAGTCTGAGTTGAGAACATGTTATAGTAATAATTAAAACTAAAATATTAATAACCTCATAACGTTAACAGATTTTACAAGACAAAAACAACTGCGAAGTCGTAACTGTTTTTTAGCTAGATAAAACTATTTAAACATAATGCAATAAACGAAAGAATCGCATATAATGATCTCCAAAATATCAAAAATAATTATCATTTTCTGTAAAAATAGCAACAATGTATAATAGGGTGTCTACCCTAATTCTGAAAAAAAATTCCCTGACAATTTCAGGTTTTATCCAGATATCTCAAGTTTTTTTCCAGGTATAATTTTTTTATAGTACGCAGCTATTCAAATATTTCTCATTTTTTTAAACAATTGACTCGGAATAAGTATACTGTGTTTCGCAAGTATTTATAAATATTTTTTTTCAGTTTCTGGGGATTAAATTAATATTTTGAATTTAGAAAGCTGTGACAAATTATATTACAAAATATTCTTGAATATATTGGCACTAGTGAATAATGAAACAATCACATAATATTAAAAATATAATTAATTGTTTCTTGATCTTGTCTTTACAGTCTATGATAAATAAATAAATAAATCAAACAAATTTGTATTGTATCTTCTTATACTTAAAACTCAGTGCATATTTGGGTGAAATTAATGTGGGTCTTCTATTAAAATAAATTTAAATCGTTTCAAAATCCTACAGTTTAGAATAAAAATATTCCATTTTAAACAAGATAGATAAAGTTTCAACCAAAGTGCTGAAATTTGAACCAAAAAGATTGAATTTCTACCAAAAAAAGATGATTTTTCAACAAAATACATAAATTCTCAGCCAAATAGTTGAATTTTTAACTAAAAAAGATCAGTTTTCAATCAAAAATGGGATACTTTAATTTGAAGTGAAATGATGAATGTTTAACTGGAATAGATAAATTTTATTATCAATAATGAATAATTTTCTACAGAAAAATCTATTTTTTTCAAGAAAAGAAATGAATTTTAAACTAAAAAAGACCATTTTTCAACCAAATAGATGAATGTTCAGTTAAAAAAACAATTAATTTTTCATACACAAGAAAATTTTTCACAAAAAAAAAAAAAAAAAAAATCCGCCTAAATAATGAATTTTCAAATAAAATGATGAGTCTTTTACTGGAATGGATGAAATTTGAACCTAAATAGATACATTTTAGGGCAAATAGATGAATTTATAACAAAAGCGTTGAGCTTTCAACCAAGTAGTTGTATTTTTGACCAAAAAGATTAATTTTCAACTAAAATTGTAAATATTTAACTGGCATACTTGATTTTTCTAACTAAAAAGGTGAATTTTCAATGAACAAGCTTAATTTCCAGACAAAAAAATTAATACTCATAGTCATGATTTTGAACAACGAAAAATTTTCATCCCAATAGTTGAATCTTGAACTAAAAAATATCAATTTTCCACCAAAAATGGAATAGTTGAATTTTGAATTGAAAAAATTAATTTTCAAGCAAACTGATGAATTTTCAAATAAAAAGATTAATTTCCATACAAAAAAACGATTTTTCAACAAAATACATGAAGTTTCAACGAAATATTTGAATTTTGAACTAAAAAAGATAAATTGTCGTCTAAATAGTTAAATTTTTAACAAAAAATATGAGTTTTCAACATAAAAATTCTATTTTTCAGTTTCAATTTTCAGTTAAAAGAATCAATATTCAACCAAGCTTATGAACTTTCAACTAAAATGATGAACCATTGACTGGAATAGTTGAATTTTAAACTAAAAATGATAATTTTTCAACCTAAAATTGAATAGTTAAATTTTTTATCATGTTCAACTAAAGAAATAAATTTTCAACCAATATTTAACTGGAATAATTACATTTTTAATTTGAAAAATTCATTTGCTGTTAAAGAAAAAACGAATGTTCAACGAAATGGCTCATTTTTCAACCACAGAGATAAACTTTTAATTAAAATTATGAATCTTGAAGAATATTAATTTTCAACAGAAAAGTTCACTTTCAACTCAGTAATTAAATTTTTATTCCAAAACAGATTAATTCTAAACGAAAAATGTAGTAGTTGATATTTCAACCAAAAAAATTAATTGTTAATCAGATACAGTTGAATTCACAAAAAAAACGACTTTTAAGCCTGAGTTAAATTTTCAACTCATAAACATTTTTCAGTCAAGAGGGAGAAAAAATTACAAACAAGCTGTTGATTTTTCCAGCAAAGAGATGAATATTTGAATCTTCAACTAAGAACGATCAATTTTCAAACAAAAATATAATATAGTTAAATTTTCATTTTCAAAAATTGTTCGTTAAAGTTGTCTAAAGTCAACGAAACACTGAATTAAACTTCAGAAAGCACTGCTGTGTTTTGTTTTGAATATAGAAAATGTTCAGAATGTCCTATATTTCGGGATCTGATCTAAATATTCAGTGTGTAAATTAATAAAAACTTATTTTAAGTACATTTTTATGTAAGCATTAGACAAATTATTAAATTATGTTCCCCTAGCAATTCATTGCTACTCATTCAATTAGTAGAATACCCTTACTAATTCATTTAGTAACCTAAATCTTACCATTTCATTTAGTAGAAAGTGATAAAATTACTAATTTAACAGTTGGATAATATGCTACTAATTGAATTATTAACATTTCTACTAATTCGGATTTAGAGAGTGTATTAAAAAATGTGGTATACATACACATTATATAAATATATACAATCTATAAGTCTTATACGAATAAATACGCAAACATTTTAAAACAAGTTGTGTTGTTCTAATGACGCCCATACCTTCTTGAATTTTTGATAATCCTTGGGTACTTTTTAACGGAACAAAATAGACGAAACGAAAGTAAATGCTAGTTTAGCCTCGCTAGAGTAATTCACATTGAAAATCCAATACGAGGGGAACATCTGAAGAAGAGCCTCAATAGCATCACCGCAAAATATGGCTTTATGATCAACGTAAACTGTAAATTTGAAATTAGGCAAATCGTTGCTTCCGATTGCAATTAGACGCGCTTGTTTGCCAGCTTAATTTCCGTTGCTGAGACTGATGTACCATACTGGAAATAAAAAATTTGTATTCCGTATTTAAAACAAATATTCTTTATAAAGCAATACAAGTATATTAGTTTTAAAAATGAAAAGACAAAGACCGAATCCATTTCAAATGAGGCTGGTTCTACAATTGAAGTCGCAGAATCTCTCGAGGAAACTATGTTGTTTTTTTAGAGGAATTTGGGCAATACGTACTTTTTCAACTTGTGCAAAAAAAATTTCTTTACAAAGTTATGTCTATTTGAATTTTTTGCTTCGTTTTTCAAAAAAGTCCCAATTTTTCATTCAAATTTGTTTAACCATTTACCTAATTAAGGCATTTGAGATTTCTTTACAGATTCTGGTAGAGTGTATTGCCTTCTTTCGAGATCCGCGAGAAAATTAAGAAAATGTTGAGAATTAACAAAACGACGGCGGTTTTCTGAAAATATTAAAAGTCGATTTTCTAAAAAAACCCACACTTATATTTTTGCCAATTTTTTTTAATTTGTGCTATCATAAGGAAAATACCTTTTGAATTTTATGCGGGCTAAACAATTTTTGTGGCCAGGAGAATTTTTTTTCATAAAATCGAATTTTCGCATTTATCTTGCAAACAACAATTGATCCGAAAAAATGTGTAGAAAATAATTGGCACAGGACAATGTTAATGTTACAGGATATCGTGAATGAGTAAAGGAACTTTTTGTAGAACTTTTTATCTGTGCCAATTATTTTCTTCACATTTTATTTTGCACAAATCGCAAAAATAGGCATTGCCTAATTTCCTCTAAAAAACAACATAGTTTGTCCCCGAGAGATTCTGCGACTTCAATTATAGAACCTGCCGTATTTGAAATGGATTTAGTCCAAAAGTTCCTAGTGGTGCACGTGTCAGCCACGTTTTTCTTAGGTTGGAAATAATCAGCGACCTTGAGTAATATTTTGACAGTCCTTCGATCATTCGTTAAAGAATCCAGATTCGTAATTTCTGGCAAAAAAAGGATATGATTACTGGAAATGCAGAAATCCAATCGTCTTTAATTACTGCTTTAGTTAATCCTAATACAGATTCTAAATCCGAAAATATCTATAGAAAAAAAAAGAAACAAATATTTTCATTAATTAAAATATTGAGTGTGATGTATCTACATTGTACATTATACAAATAAGTATCGTGGCAACACCATAAAAGGGGAATATTACACAAAAGTCTTGTGTAATTTTACTAGTCCAGCTGGTAAACTATTTACGTTTCTTTACAGTGCTGGCGATACACGTATACTGAGGTTAGGTTCGATTAGATTTCAGCAGGCAAAATATAGAAATATATTTAGGGTCATTCAAGCTGTAGTAATCTTATTTCATTAATTGAAATTTAAATAATAATCAGAATATATCAATATACTGATGATTTTAGGGAACTATCGTTGTAAAATAAGAAAAAAATATGAAAGCGTCGGATTACTGTTTGTTGCACACACACATTCTTCTTCAGCCTCCCTATATCTCAGGAGCAAGTTTTTATGATTTTTTTAAAATTAAAGAATAGATTTTTTGTCACTATCCAAAAATATTTTTCAAACCCCGTGAAATTTGAACCTCCAAATTCTTAAATGATTCACTCGAAATTGGTTCACTTTTTCTAACTAAACTCATTTTCTCATAATTTAGCAACTCAATATCTCGGGAGTAAGTTTTTGTTTTTTGTAGAAAAAAATTGCAGTTTTTATCTCCTCGGGAGTAAACTTTTGTTTTATCTTTAAATGGTGATTTCGATTTTACAGAATTTTACGTGTCTCCTGGAAAATTCTAATTTTGCTTATCTAGTTCTGTATTGCTACCCTTGAATTAATAGTTAAGTTTAATTCTAATGGCGATAAAAAATACCTTCAATTTAATTGAATTTCATTCATTTTATCAATAATTTGCGTTTTTTTTGCAAAAAAAATGTTTAATTGCGTATTTTCGATAAAAATGTTACGCTATATCTCGTTGAAAATAGAAATTTTTTTTATAATGCAACGCTTTTTTGTCAATTATTCTCAAAGTGAACAAAAGAGATTGCGATCTTTAAAAACAGTTGCAATTAATCAAAAATGTGTTCAAATTTTTGGATAAGAACTTGATTAAATTATTATATTAATATTAGGTGAAAATTCATGTTTCCAATAACTTGCGATTAAAAAAAAAATGTTCGATGATATTTTTTCTTATAGTACAACACTTTTCTGCCAATTGTTTTTAAAGTGAAAAAAAAAAAAAATTTCGAGCTTTAAAAATAATTGTAATGTATCAAAAATGTGTTCAAATTTCATGATAAGAACTTGATTAAATTATTATAATAATATTAAGTGAAAATTCATGTTACCAATAACTTGCGATCAAAAAAAATGTTCGATGATATTTTTTCTTATAGTGCAACACTTTTTTGTCAATTATTTTCAAAGTGCACAAAAAAAATTGCGATTTTTGAAAACAATTGTAACGACTTTAAACTGTTTTCAAATTTTTTTATAACAATGTCAATGAATAGTTTTCAATAAAATAGCTCTTTGCCAGATCTTTATTATTTTCTTGTCATTAAGTGCGGTGTAAACTTGAACTTTTTCGGAGCAATTCGCGTAACCAGAATTGCACTAAAAAACAACGCACTTATACTCCATTATTCTCGTTCATCACAAAAAAACTTGATACAATTTAAGTCTGAAAGCCTTAAAACTTAAAAGCAAAAAAAAAGTGTGAAAAGCCCGTTTTTATAATATAAAAAGCACAAAATTTCACATTTTTGACATTTTCCCCATGCATTTGAATAATTTTCGGCCTAAAAGTACAGCCAGTGCCACCCTCGGCCGTACTCAACATTCCCGTCACTTTCATTTCAGAGTGTCGCGGCCCTGGTATAGGATTATATGGCTTAAGGGTTGATATTGTTGGGGTTCATAGTTTCAAGCTGTTTTTTCAGGTTAGAAAAAAACGCTGACGTCATGAGGCAAAACAGGTTTCGGATTTGGACAATATAGGTAATCTAAGACAATATTTGGATCCCAAGTCATATTGTATCTTGGCATTGAAGCACGGATAAAATAATATTAGCTGCCTATACCGATACCAGCAGATTACTTCATTTATTGACAAAACCTAACTAAAATAAAGAATTGTATTTTAATTTTAGAAAGCTTTACACTTTATGACATACATAGATATTCCGTTTTCTTGAATTCACGAAAATGTTGTGTCTTTAAATTAATACATCCTTGCTGTCAAACTTCAGAAAATCACGATAAATAAATTTTCAAAGCTACCTTAGTAGTGTAGCAATTCAGATTGCTCAAGCAAAGAAACAGTTTGATGAGATATCAATTTCGCACATATACAGAATGTAAGATTTCCAAATTTGTTGGCAAGGTTTTTTTTTGGTTCCATGATGCCTCCACATAGAATCGCTTTTCATAATATAAGCAAAAAATTCTGTCAGACAGTCATATTTTTTCCGTGACGTCTTAATGTAGAAATGCCATCAAAAAATTTCATCATTTGTTGATATTGAGCATTGTTTGATTTGAAGAGTAGATATATGGCTGATTTGTAGCAGAAATTTAAACAATTCCCAGATAAGATTGCGACTACCACAATAACATTGTCTCAAAAAACGTAATGATCCCTATTAGAAAAATAAATACTGTCTATAACCATAAATCGCGAGAGATCTAAAACTAACGTTGGGGACAATAGAGGTCACCAAGGCGGTGCAGGCTATTCTGGTATCACGATGTCATACCGTATTCTTTTACGCATCTTATTTTTTGTAGTGGCTTTGAAATAATATGCAGAATAGGGAGGAAACAAATAAAAATAATATATCTTAACGAAATAGTAAATGCATCGACAGTTATAGATACTGGATCCTTTTTCCAAGATAGAAACTGTTCACACTTAGCACATTTAGATATTTCGATTTTGGCACCAATTCCATATTTCTTTAATTACTTTATCCAAATTCTTGAATGAAACACCACCCGTTCGATTCATATACGAAACAGCTGTTGTGTTATCAATATTAAATAAAATTGGACAATATTTAAAAAGTCACGCGAATCTGTTTATACCAAAAAATGCAGCTGCAAGTTTTAGATAATTTATGCGTCTGTATTTTTCGTTATCTTCACAATGACCATTTACTACAGAAAGCTCCTTAATCTGCCAGCGACGCATTGGTATAACTTTCTAATTTACAGATAGCCTCTCTATTAGGATTTGATAAATATGAACCCTCATACTTCTTCCATATAAGCTGTTCTAATATATCTTTAGAAATAATAATCTTCCCTTCATAATTATTCTTATTTGATTCAAGTGTTAAGTATTTGTTTATTTCATACACCTTTGTATAAGCCCATCCATAATAATTAACCGCTAGTCAGCAAGACGTAAAAAAAAGATTTGCGAATTCTCCAACTTTGATCATTATTTCGATCTAATTTCAAATCTATTCCTGTTTCTTCATACCCTGTTTTTAAGATTTTTGTTATTACTGTAACTAATATTTTTGTTGAATTAGATATGCAACCCAGATCCTGCCACCTTTGATTTGGAATGTATCAATGAATTTATTAACTGTTCCTCTAAGAATCAATAATCGGGCAATTTTTATTTTCACTATGAATTTTATATTTTAGATTATATAGATAGTTGATCGGTTGTTAAATAGGTTGCATTAGGCTCAACGTAAGAGAACGGAGGACCTCACAGACTTAGTACTGGAGTAATGGCCTTACAGCCAAAACAAGTTGCTTTTCCATGGCTCGCTATTTTGCTCCAGAAGCATTAAAAAAAACGAGAATTTTTTTTAAATCCGGAATTTTTTCCAATTAATTTGGATAATTGACTTCTTCTTTTTGCTTTTTTCATTGAGAACAAAGTGGAAGACTAAATATTTCCAAGACTGGCACTAACATAAACACGTTGTAGTTCGGAAATTTCAAGGTCGTCGCGCCGTAACAAACACGAAAAAAAAATTCTGATTTATAGAGAAGCTCATATGTTTAGACTGTTTTGTATATCAGAAGGAACGAATCAAGGAAAAACAGCGATAACCGAGGAGATTACTTACATTGAATGTATATTTTTATCTTAATTATAATTGCACACATTGAAAATTGAATAGGTGTTCTTAAACATAGGATTAAACATTATATTATAAGAGCTGAAACAAAATAAATCGGGTTATAGAAGAATCTGATAGGAATAGGGTGACCAGCCGTCCCGGTTTACCGGGACATGTCCCGGTTTTCGACCTCAAGTTGGGGCGTCCCGGTTTTCACTTGAAATGTCTCGGTTTTTCGTAAAAATCATATAAATCTATTGAGCGCAAAAAAGATGATTGTCCATTGTTGTTAATTCTGCATTCTGGAATAAAAGTATAGCTATTATACAATTAATATTTGTGCCTTTAATGTAATGTGCCTATAAACAATTTTTTGGTGAACTCTTTTTTTTTAGTGGTAACATGAAAAATGTCTGAGTGTCCCGGTTTTTGGTGCAACCCATCTGGTCACCCTAGATAGGAATCGAAGACTTGTGTCCGGGACGGCAGCAAGATGATTTTCGACTGTGATAAACTGAATTATGAGAATGGGAATTTCATCTTCCATAGAAATTAAACGCTGGGAACTTCATTAATCGTAATTAATATCATCAATTATTAGCCATCGTTATGATTTCAATTTTCTAACGTTTGGCATATTATACCTATTTCACTAAAGTATACCTAATGTAATATAAATTTCAAACACAAAAATGTAATGGTTCCATTTTTAGTAAAAAAGATCAATTCTCAACAACAACAAAACTAATTTTCAGCCAAGTATAAGAATTTTCAACCAGAAAAATAAATTTCTGACTAAAGTGACGAATCATCAACGAAAAAATGATTTTTTACGAAGTAGTTCTATTTTCGAACAATGATTTATTATGTAATATCAATTAAATTAGGTTTTATAAGACATAACAGAATTCTGCACTTTCAGTCTACGTTCATCAGGGCGGTGAATTTGTCATCTTTATACAAAAATTTAGGAAGATATTCACGTCTTGACAAGAGTAGCATGAATTGGTGATGGTGGTAGAAAATAAAAGTGTAGGTCACTTGTTTTTGTCCAGTAAAAAACATAAATTTATAGAAAAATTTTAAGATTTCGAATTTTACACATTTTCACTTTGAAATTGTGAATCATCAAAAGTCAATTATTCAAGGGTAACAGCTGGACTAGGAAAACGGGGAAAATTATGAAATCATTCATCTAAATTAAGTTTTGTGGACTAAAGCAAATAACAATTTTATTAAAAGCGTTTAAAATTGGAATTTTTTATTAAAAACGTTTTTATTTTCTTAGATGTAATTAAAAATGTTAGTATCTGAAAATCAGAGGGCCGATTGAATTGTCAATCGATGTGGTCTGTTACAATACACAAAATTTCTAACTTACAGTAGTGTTATATTCCAAATAAAAAAAAGTTTTCTCCATATGAACAATGTTACAATGTTTTCAAAAGTTTCTAAGTCGCTATTGATTAATCAAGAATGGTCATCGAAAGTTCGTCAATAGGTCAATCCACGCGTTTCGAAGACGAGAACAATTAAATTTAACTGTACTCCCATATTCCCAGTATAAAAAAATCCTCTTATAAACAAGGTAAATAATTTGTTGTGATTTAAAAACAATATTAGTAGCTAAATAATTTTTTGTGATTTAAAAGCGATATTAGTAGGTTATGGAAGGTCATGAAAGGGTTTTAAATTAGGAAATCGATGCATCTAGAAGATGTGAACAAATATATCGTATAGACATTACTGTTGTATTCTTATTATGAGCCAAGTTTTTCTCATATAAACAGAATACATACTTTTTTCAAACTTCATCAATCGGGACTGGTGGGTCAAAATGGTCCAATAATAAGTCGATCGATGCGTCTCAAAGATGCGAACAAATCCGCTACATATAGTATCGTTGTATTTTGAATATCAAAAGAGCTGTTCTCATATGAACAAAATAAACCATTTTTTTTAATTTCGTAATTAGGGAGTAATGGGTCATAAAAGATCTAAAAAAAGGTCTATTGATGCCTCTCAAATATGCGAACAAATACACTATTTATAGTATTGTTGTATTTTGATTATCAAATCTATTTTTCCCATATAAACAGAATGAACCATTTCTTTTTTAAACTTTCTGAATTTAAAATTAAAAAAAAATGGTTTAGTTTTTAATGCATTTATAATAATTGTTGCGATTGATTAGATTTAAAATGTTAAAATTTGAGACCATATATGTAAGTATAAATGTTTTATCATTAAACTATTGGTTTTGAAACATTTTTAAGCCAACATTTACAATTTTAAACATTTCCATTAAAAATATTAAAGATTTTATTATTATATCATGTAATTAGGCCAGGACGGGCCTCACCGCCAAATAAGAAGGCTAACCGGCCGGGAATACCTATCTGAAAATATAATCTTCCTTCTGCCTTATCCACAGAGAGAACTTCTACGTTTTCTCACTTTTAATCTTCACACAATAATTTCTGATATTGTACTAAACATAATAACTTCATGAAAATGGGTAATGAACTATAACGATACCAAAAACTCATTTTTCATAAAAAAGTCACTTATGTATTTTTTTTCAGTTTGGACGGCATTGCTTGTGCTATTTTTTATATGCCATTTTTATTCTAAACGTGAGAACACCCTATTTGAATAAAATTTTAAGGTAATTTTCAACTGAGAGAAGTGTTAAACGTAGTATTTTAATTAACATATAACCTGTATTGGATAACAATTAATTTGAATGAATAATAGAATTGAACAAAATTATATACTCCAACAAGAAAATAATTTACGTTACGTGAATTACTGGAACTTTTACATAGATACTGTCTAGTATTATGAAATTTTATGTACTAATCGATGTAGTGCAGTGCAGTGCTGCGCGCTAGCGCTAGTACGATTTAATTTTCCGAAATACATAATAGCCCTTTAAGATTTGGAAATGGATCATCTTGACATAAAACTCCGTAATATAATACACAGTATGTTTGTTATGTAGTATAACTAATTAGTATTTATTTTCATTTTAATGAGGATAAACATGTGCAAAGTTGTTGACGTAATTTTCAAATTTTTATAAGAAAGTTCGTCAATGCTTATGTTAATAAATATAATAGTTTGCACCTGTCCTTAAATTGTATTTGCATAACATTGTTTTTAATTGAATATTGATATATGCATGGGTTTGCGATTTATTGCCCATATAAAGATAGGCCCGCCAAATGTGCATTTTCAAGAAAAGTGTGGAAACACAAATTTGTAAATCATATTATTATTGAAGTTATTTCACTTCTGGGACATGAATGATTGAAATATTATACTCTAGTGATGACAAAAATGTTTTATTCATTAATAGCATTTGGCGAATGTTACTGATCTCACAACATTCTATTGTGGAATGTTTATGAATTTATTCTTCTTTTCTTACCCTCCTATCTTCTTTGAATAATTTTTCATATTTTACTGTAGATAGATTTATATATGATTGCGTCGTATCTCTTCTATAGTTTTGTATTTAACTTAGTAAGAATGTATAATATGTATAATATTATTATTATCATACCATTAAGCCACTTCCCTTTCGGGGCAAGCGTGACTTGCTCGGTGAGGGAATATAGTAGGGCAGGGGGTACAGATTTTTTCGATTGATCTAGAATTCTCGTGTTATTTATTTAAATAACACGTTTGTTCCGCAACACTACTCCGACCCAGGTTGCTGATCAATATCTCTAGAGATCACCCAAGTGAAGAGCCTCACAAAATCGTTATGTGTGGATAATATAATATAATGTAATGTAATGTTACGTAACGTAACGTGACGCTATGTTATGTTATGATATGCTATGCTGTGCTATGCTATGTTGTGCTATGTTATGTTGTGTTATGTTTGTTATATCATGTTATGTTATATTATATTACTTTCCAGTGATGGATTAAAAAAATATATTTGTGTTGAATAGAAGACAATTTAGTTTACAGATTAATATAAGATTCTTTATTATTTTACTTGAAATCAAATTTAATTTCCAGCATTAAAAATATCTTTAATTAAAATAAAATTCATTAACATTTGGAAATTATATATGATTTTTAGAAAGTAATGATAAAGTTTATGCGTTAGATTTGATTGATAACGTATCAAAATACGGTAAAACTGCATAAAAGGTTGATCACCTGCGATTTTGTTTGAACTCACATTTTTTATGTATTTTTCCATGCTGAACACAAATCTGGCCGAAAAAAGTGTCGCTCTCTTACCGTTTTCGAGATATCGAAAAGAGGTCGGGGTGTTTTCGAATTCGAAACGATCCAAACTGGGTGGCATTTACGACTTGCTGCCATCCCCGACCCCTTTCCAACGTTTTTTTTTTAGGTGTGTGGGGGTGTTTGGTTTAGGGGGGCTTGTGGAAAAGTTGTAAAAGAGGTCAGGGGCCTACGAGTCGTAGATGCCTCCCAATCGAATCCTTATTGAATTCGAAGGCGCCCTGACTTCTTTTACACCATCCCAACCCTGGACCACATACACGAAAACCTGTTAGAAGGGTGTTGGGGGTGCCTATGAGTTGTAAATGCCCCCTAGTCGGGATCGTTTCGAATTTGAAGGCACCCCGAACCCTTTCTTAATTTTTCCACAAGCCCCCTCCCCCAAATCATTTTCCCTCAAAATCGTTGTAAAGGGATTGAAAGTGCTCAGCAGTCGTGAAAAACATACATAAAATACATAAGTTATTTGAGTCTAAACAAAATCGAAGATAATTGACCTATTATGCAGTTTTACCCAAAATACTTAAGACTCAGTCCCAAAATTGAACTTCTACATTCTAAAATGTTCAAGATATGGAATAATGCAATGAAAGAAGCAGTGAAACATGCATTTATTGTTTGATCGACGAAATACTTGAATTCTATAAGAATATTTAATAATCACAATATATAATTAACGCAGGTAACAACAGCATGTTTAGAGAATGAAAGGAAAACGACTGATGAAATAAGTATATGCAGATAAAGTAAATGGTATGCGTACCCAGAGGCAGACCGAGGAAGGAATGGCGGGAAAGTGTAACTGAGACTCTTAGGTGACAAGATATAGATAGTCATAGAAATACAAGAGCTTGCATGAGGAAATGTATGGACGTAAAGAAGCTAAAGTTGTATGCCAGGATAGAAAAGTATGGAGAAATATAATTTATAAGAAATATGTGATGAAGAGTGTCAGCAGAGTAAAAGACGCCTGAAACGAAAGACCATGGAAACTAATGAGCCCGCGTGGAGAACTTTACTTAGTTTTTCTGCGAGTTATGACAGATGATGACTGTAAAGCTCTTCGCTTGGGGTGATTGCTAGAGGTATTGATCAGTGACATGGGTGGAAGCAGTGTTTCGAAATGAACGTGTTATTTGAATAAATATCACAGGAATTCTAGATTAATCCAAAATTCGAGCCCCACCCCCTTATACCTTATCCTACACTTCCCGCTCTCACTTTTCTCATGAACTCCTTGATCCCTGGTTAGATAGAAGCGAGGGAGTTACGCTCATCCCGAGAGGGATTTGGCTTAATGATGTAACAATAATAATAAAAAACAAGATTTTTTCCGAATGCCGGGAAGCCAAACACTGGCACACTCCGACGCAACTACACTGTCGTTTCGCAATTCTGTCGTGCGCCGCCACGTCTGTGTAGTTCAAAACATTTCAGAGTTCGCAAATTCTCAGCGACCAAGAACTATTTATTCTCAGCACTAAGAAATAATGAAAATTCGCTTGGGAGAAATATACATTGTCTTGAATTTTGTACAGAAAATATCACATGTTCCTATATTTTCTCTCTAACTTATTCGTAATTATCATTTTTAACTTTTACCTCACCACACTTTCGTATTTATTATAAGTTCCGTAATTATTTTTGAACATTTCGAGTTCTTTTACCAAAAAATTATGTATCATTCACCAAATTTTGCTCATATTCGCGATATTGGAACAAATTTGCTAATTTCACAAAAACCTATTTTTTTTGTGTATGAGTAATAAATGTGGCACACATGGAATATTTTGAAATCCAGCATCAACAGTCTTCTTCATATGACTTTATTTATTTTGAAGATTATATACAGCTGTGTTATCAGAAAGCAGCCATAAAAGTTAGTATATATAGTAGCCAATTATCGAGCCACTGTTACAGAAAATATTTGACAAATCAGTATTGAGTTGTGTATAACTGTGTCTATTTACAAATATGAAGATTAGTACTAGGATTCCATGCTTTACCTTCGTGGGACTTATTTATATCAAATGTAAGTAGATACATATAATGTAACATTATAATTGAATAATAATTATCAAAAATAATACATAGATGTTCTCAAACGTATTTACGAAACATTTCCGGGTTATTGTAATTAGAAAAATCATATGTTCAAATCTGAAAATTTTAATTTTAACTATTTGAATCCAAACTGCAAATTGTAGTAGAAATACAATAATAATAATAATAATAAATAAAATACATAATGAATATAATATATGTATAAAATTAATTATATGAAATTTGAAAATTTGTCAATTTTGAATTCAAAATAATTATGTATAATACATATCTCCCCCAAAACATGTGCAATGTTTAAAAATCTGCCAAGTACAACTGCACAAATTTGGCCAGGTAAATAAAAAAAAATATTCATAAGAAAATATATTTAAACACTTTTTTTTGTAAGGTAATATATAGAAATTAAAATAAAAAATATATAGAAATGATATATTATCTAATATAGAAATATAAATATATAGAAATTATATAGAAATATAGAAATTAAAAAAAAATGTTCAAAAAGTCATTTCAGGCATTATATTTATTATTATATATTTCTGGGCATGGGAGATTGATGGTATCATATAATACCGCCAAGTTTTAGATTGCCTGAAATGGCTTAAACATTTTTTAAATTTCTATATGGTACATTATCGAAAAAGTTTCCTGATATATTCTTTTATGAATATTTTTTCCAAATTACTTGGTCAACTTTGATTTAAAAAAGTCGTATACACAGAGCAAAAAAGAACAGTCTGAACATATAGATGTGCATACTGACTATATTTGTCGACTTAATCTTCATCGATTAAGTTAGACAGTTGTCCTTTTTCTACCTACACGTTATGCATATTTAAATGTTATGTTCCAGTCTCTCTCTCTCTCTCTTATAAGATAGTGGACAATATACAATGAAGTGAAAAGTGTAACACCTGAAAATTTATATAAAATGTACAGGGTGTCCCAGTACTCAAAAAACATTTCTGTATTTTGGAATTCTAACAAAAAAATTAAGTACCAAGTAATTAAAATTAAAGATTAACCAATCAGGAGCACTCGCTAGAAGGTCGACAGTCCATGTGCCATCGAGAAGAGTGTGTGCATAAACAAGTTCAGTTCGTGTAATTTCTCCTTCGTTCGCATTTCCAGTAGGTTGTGACTCTCTGGTGTAACTTCACAAGTCAACGAAATACAAAAATTGATGAAAATATTTTCCACAATCAACCAAATTCGACAAGATTTGCATGAATTCTGTAACTTTCCTTGAATTTCGTAGAATTTTCGAGAACTCAGTGGAATTCTCCTGAATTCTGAAGAATTCTTGAAATCAGCGAAATTCTCTCTAACTCTGTGTCTTTTGAATTCTTTTGATTTCAGCAGAATTCTTCTAAATTCAGGGAAATTCTCTTGAATACTGTATCATGCTTTTGAATTCAGTAGAATTGTCTTTAATTATGTAAAATCCTCTTCAATTTAGTAGAATTCTCTTAGGTTTGACCGAATTCTCTTGAAATCAGCAAAATTGTCTTGAAATCAGTGAAATTCTCTTGAATTCAGTAGAATTTTCTTAAATTAGCCAAATTCTCTTGAAATCAGCAGTATCTTTTAAGTTTCGCAGAATTCTCTTTTCAGGCATATTCTGCTAAGTTCGAAATAAAACAGGATAATTCGACTAAATTCAAGAGAATTCTGCCAAACCTAGGAGAATTCTACGGAATTCAAGAGAATTAAACAAAGTTTAAGGGAATTTTACATATTTTAAGAGAATTCAACTAAATTCAGGAGAATTCTACATTATTCAAGAGAATTCTGTTGATCTAAATAGAATTCTGCCGAACGTTAGAGAATTCTGCTGAATTCAAGAAATTTCTGCCGAACTTAAAAGAATGCTACTGAATTCAAGACAATTTTACATAATTTAAGAGAAGTCTACTGAATTCTTGAGAATGATATAAAATTCAAGAGAATTTCACTGAATTCAAAAGAATTCTGCTGAAATCAAAAGAATTCTACATAGTTGGAGAGAATTTCGCTGATTTTAAGAAAATTCTGCTGAATTCAAGAGGATTCTTAAGAGTTCAGGAGAATTCCACTGAGTTCTCGAAAATTCTACAAAATTCAAGGGAATTTACAGAATTCATGAGAATGTTGTCGAATTTGGTTAATTGTGAAATATATTTTTTTCATTTTTTATATTTCGTTAACTTGTGAAGTTACACCAGAGAGTCACAACCTACTGGAAATGCGAATGAAGGAGAAATTATACGAACTGAACTTGTTTATGCACACACTCTTCTTGATGGCACATGGACTGTCGACCTTCTAGCGAGAGCTTCTGATCGGTTAATCTTTAATTGTTAATTACTCGGTAAGGTAAATGTCCCAGTAATCGTGACGGTCCCAGTAATCGTGAAACTTGGTTATAGTTTAAATATATTGTTACAAAAATGTGTTAAAAGTAACATTTAATGATAAAACTAACTTTTTTTTAGCATTTTATAATAGCAAATACAAGTTACATTAATTCAAATAAAATAAAAAGCGAGAAAATTGGCATCACGATTACTGGGACTAAGGTCACGATTACTGGGACGTTTACCTTAATTATTAACTTTAGAAAAATTTTTTCACAATTATTTTCGACACCATTTTTTTTTGCTAGAATTCAAAAATACAAAAATGTTTTTTGAGTACTGGGACACCCTGTATAAAACCTGAAAGGAATTTTCATTATTTGTGTAGAGCGAGGTGTAAGAGAAATGATTTTTCATGCACCAATAGTGCAAATTGACAATATATTGTTTGGAGTATGTGAGGCTAAGCACATGGCGTTACTGCACTGAATTGTAAGGTTTTAAACACTGAAGTAAATTTAGAAGCGGATATAAATGCGTACCACATATCTCGTTGCTTTCAATATTATCAATGAATGATGAAATTTTCAGCACGTTTTCAGTCAGAAACGACACGGTGACAACAAATTGATAGCGGAGCGTCGTGTGACACCTTTGTCCTTGATCTCTTAGAAGCTTCATATTTGACGTTGAAAATTTAAAAGAAAAAACTTAATTCACTTGCCACCATGTTCTCTCTTATGCACTTCAGTCTATATGCATTTTTTAAGTATCAGAAAGCAGTATGAGCTTATTAAAAATATGTTTTATTTCAATAAACAGCAAATATGACTCGCAGATGGTCGAAATGCGTGAAAATATATGATCGTATTGACCATCGCGGAAGTATACCTTGATTATCCTGCTAGTGATTCTGAACTTTCTCTGAATTCTCATAGTCAAACTGCCCATAAAATGATTGTCTTTCTATGTCGAAAAAATTATTTAAGACCTTTTCGACCATATAGAAGAACTGAGTTACATTCTAAATTTTGACTGTCTAACATTGCCCCTCCATTTTTATCCGTGTAGTTGTATTTGGCAGATTTTTCACATGACAGATGTTTTTGGTGGGATAACATCAATATCACATACCCAGCAATTATCAAGAATCAGTTTGCTTATACATTCAGTGCCGCCAAATTGTATAATGTCTAAAATGACTTTTTGAAAATTACTTAAAAATTTTCTATAGGATTCTTTATACACAAAATTTCCTAATATATATTGGTGTATAAGTATTTTTTTCACAATTAGTTGACCACCTTGATTTCAAAAATTCACGCAGTTGTACTTGGCAGATTTTTGAAAAATTTTTTGAAATCATTTTCATTAAAAGATAATTGAATCAATTACACTGATTTATTTTAATATAATTTTTTTAGTTATATATAATGGTTCCATTATTAAATTCCAATTTGAATTGGATTCTTCAATTTTTAATTCAAAATGAAAAGGGTGAGTAGGTTCACCGAACTTATACAATACTTATTAAATAAAAATTGAAGTTTTCATCTGTCCAATCACTTGAAACCAAATATATTCCCAATGAATATTGCAAGGATTTTCGATATCTTGAAGAGATTTTAAAATTTTATCATTTACGGTTTTTTGAAATTTTTATTTTAATACATCGTCTTATATATTTTTATTTATACTGATTTCTGATCAGAGCAGACGTAAACACAGGTGAAAATCCCGATTTTTCAATATGAAATATGATAAACAAGGAAATAATCCAGATAAAACTGTTGTTTGTCCTTTGTTCTAAAAGTTGCAAAGATGAGATGAATGCGTGATTAAAATATTTTTTTTATCAAACAAAATCTCTCCCAGATTTCAATTATTATTGTTAACCTGATGACAACCTGCTATTCTAACTCCGAGTTCAAACAATGAAAAACCGTTTATCGTACTCGTATGCTAACAAACACTGATAAAAAAAGTTGCGAGACAGACACGCGCGATAAGCTAGCGGAAACATTGTACTTTATTACTATCAAAAATAACTTTGATCAAACAAATACAACTAATGTATCCCTAAATAATGTATAAAGTATAATAATATGTAATAATGTATAATGTATAATAATGTATCCTAAAATAATGTTGAAATAATACAAAACAGGATATAAAACAAACAATACAAAATCGGAATGCCCGTGGGGTGTGAAACACCCCGTGTTACTGTTAATGGTTAAGAGACCGTATATTAACTTTTGTATACATTCATGTTAATTACTTACAAGAAAAATTAGATAATTTCAGTTCACACAAATTCCAAAAAGTTTAGCAGTATTTTTCGATTCTAATTAATGAAACAATGTACCATTTTCAAGTTCGCCAAAAATAAAATTGGATTTCCATTCAAAAAGTTCAGTGAAGGAAATAAATAACAGACCTAACCTGCGATCGATTGCACTCACATTAAATTTCTACCATTTAAAGCGAATTTTGGAAAAAGTTCCACCTGTACGTCGAACTTTGATTATAAATCAAATGTAATATAAATGTATATTAAATTTACTACACCAAGTACGTTGCATTTCATTAGCTGTAGCGCATATTTGCATCACACAAATATATACATAACCTCATACAGATTTTTTGAATAGTGGCATGCTTAATTCGAATTTAATCTCTATTTTTTCTGTACGTCAGGTTTTTAAGATTTTTTGGGTCAAAGATTTATTTTATATCATAAATAGTGCTATAATTGTAAGTGAACATATTTTTTTACATATTTTTCGAATCAGTATCCAACAATCACAATACTTTTGCGGTTACTCACATGATTTTTGAGATAATAGGGGTTTTCACAAAAAATTCTTCATGCTAAATATGGAAGTATATACTATAATCTCAATTATAATTCGAGTATAATTCAACCCTAGAACCGCACACATATATTCAACTTACACGCACCGTATACATGGGTCCGTGAGACCCGGGCACCTTCGCGCGATGATTGTGACGCCCCTGTTGATCCGATTTACACTTTTTTTAAATAAATGTTTATTAGGATCTTTAGAATAGAGCTAAGCATTATTTCATCATTTTGAATAATTTTAAGATACAAAATACTCAATTATTTGAGAAAAAAAAGAAGAGGTGGTCAAAAATCGTATTTTAGAACAAAAAATGCCATATTCCCATGTTTTGTTTAATTGCGAAAGGTAATAGGAGGGTATGAAGAGGACATGTGGAAGATCGAAAAAAATACTTTGAACATATGCTTTTCGAAAACTGACGTGCACAACCACTTGGGTTGATCAACAGAAACCTAAACTGAATCTACATGGGTGGGAGAAGTACTTTGTCAAAGAATTGTGGAGGGGAAAGACAAAATCACTTTCTCACTGGGTCTGTCAGACCCAGTGTGCAGTTCTACGGTTAAAAAAGTATTTTATGAAATTTCTTTATCAAAAAAGAGAAATCTGTAATTATGTACCCAGTCTTTTTTTTATTTTTAAAATGCTTTTTCTGCTGCGCCAACTGCGCTCTCTGGCTGTGACGTCATCTGCTTTCAAAATATTGTAAAAAGCTACATGATTGACATTTGGTCTCGAAAAATTGAAAGAAATAAACTATACTCCTAACGTTTTGAGCCTCAATTTTCAAATATGAACTTTAGCAAGCGTGAAAAAACGGTAAAGGTGGTATAAAACAGTCTTGCGTGACATGTGCCCTAACATTAACAAAAAAATTTTTCTGATGTTTGGAACTTATTTCAAAGTTTAATTTATTATCTACACGAATAAAATTATGATTTTTATGTAAATCAAAACAAGAATAATACGATGGGGTGCAAACGCGTCGCGGTTAGGTCGAACTAGAAAGACATATACGTACTTTTTGAAATAATCTCCATAAGCACGTGTTCAACATGAGTAACTTCAACTTTCAGTAACAAGTTTGTGCTTATAACATAATATCACATATAATATATGAGATTTATAATATACAGGGTTTCCCAGGAGTATTGTCGTTCCATATAATGGCAGATAAAAAAGAATAAACTTCAAATCCCCCAACAAATTTTTGGGTCCGGTGCGTTTTTTGCATACTGCAAGGCATTGAAATGGCATGCAGGTGAACATCTATAGTTGCAAGTGTTGCGTGCTAGTTGCTTGTGATCCCAAAAAGCAATTTCTCTTACCGTGGTAACTTCACCTTGCTTCAATCGGTTGGGCTCAAGTTTTACCCAACCGTAAGATAACTTTGAAAGAAATACATTATTTTATAAAACTCCGTGGCTTCGTGTACTGAAATTTCGGTACAAGTAGCTGTATTTTTCTGGTACGCGCAGACGCTTCCTTTATTTAAACATGTTCGAGATAAAATTTTGACCCACCGAAATTCGGTCATGGAGAAAATGGAAATGTGGGCTAGGATATAGGCTAAGATCCTTCGTACATTATTGCAAATAATTAGTGACCGTCCCTGATGTATGCAGAATTCAATCAAATGTTTAGAATTCTCTTAATTATTCTGAAAGTGTAGAATTCTTTTCAACTATTTAAAAATTCATCAACTTTGGTGGACCGTGAACTGCTACTGCACAAGTTTTTTTTTAATTCTGCAGAATTCTGTGTTAATCTCTGAATTCACTTGAAATCATTTTAATACTTTTGAAGTTTTTTGAATTTTCTTGAAATATTTAGAATAGACATTCAATTATTTTGTATTTCTTCAAGTCTTTTAAATTCTACAGAATTCTCTGGATTTCTTAGAATTTATTTGCAATCTTTTGAATTTTTTTTGAAGATTTTTGAATTCTCCTGAGTAATTTAGGATATAACTTGATTTATTTTTAATTTTCTGAATTATTCTCCAATCATGAAATTCTTTCCAACTATTTCCAAATTTATCAACTTTGCTCCACGGTGAAATACTACTGCATTAAAATGCACTCGTCTTTTGAAATATGCGGAATTTTCTCGATTTCTTAGAATTCTGCAAAATTCAAATAACAGGTGCATTTCAATTTAGTATTAGCGAACCAAAGTTGATGCATTTGGAAATGGTTGAAAAGAATTTCATGTTTTTGGAAAAATTCAGAAAATTTAACCTGAATCATATTATATGCTAAATTCTTCAAAAGAATTGAAGAATCTTTGTAAAAAAACACAGAAGAGTATTAATGAATTCTGAGAAATCAAGAGAATTCTGCAGAATTCAAAAGACTTGAAGGAATTAAAAATAGTTGAACGTCTATTCTGAAGATTTTACGAAAATTCAAAAACCGTAATAAAAAAATCATAATACAGTAGTAATTCAGCCGTCGATCAGTGTTTACGAATTTGGAAATTGTTGACAAATTGCATGTTTACAGAAGAATTCATGGAATTAAAAATGAATCAAGAGAGAATTCTGCAGAATTCATTAGACTCTGAGGAATTCAAAAGAATGTAACGTGTATTCTGAATATTTCCCGAAAATTCAAAAACCTTCGAAAGAATTAAAATAATTGTAAGTCAATTCAAAGATTTATTCAGAATTCTGCAAAATTAAAAAATGTGTGCACCCTAATCCAGTAGCAGTTCAGCCGTCGACCAATGTTGCTAAATTTAGAAATAGGTGAAAAGAATTTCATGTTTTGAATAGAATTCAGAAAATTAAAAATAAATCAAGTTATATAATAAATATTTCAAGATAATCCTTCAAAATCTGAAAAGGAATTCAAAAGATCACATGTGAATTCCTAGTAATCGGTAGAATTCTGCAGTATTCAAAAGACTTGAAGGAATTTACAGCAATTCACCGTGAATTTTAAATATTGTAGAAGAATTCAACAGATTTTAATTGAATTCGAAAACTTCGATAGAATTCTAAAGAATTAATAAAACGAGTGCATTCTAATTCAGTGGTAGTTCACTGTTCACCGAAATTGATAAATTTGGAAATAGTTGAAAAGAATTCCATGCTTCCTGAAGAATTCAAAGAATTCAAAATATTTGATTCAATTCTACATAAATCAGGGATGGTCACTAATTATTTGCAATAATGTACGAATGATCTAAGAATGATCTAGCTCACTAAATTTCGGAGAACCTAGCCTACATTTCCATTTTTTCCCTGCACCGGATTCCGGTGAGCCAATATTTTATGTTGAACATGTTAAAATAAAGAATTAATTTTTTTGCAAAGTTATTTTACGGCTGTATAAAACTTGAGCCCATCTGATTTAAACAGAGAGACGCGTTCGTAATCGCTTTGCCTTTTTTTGAATTCTCGAAGGAAATTGAAGTTACCGCTGAAGGAGGAATTTCTTTTCGGGGTCGCATGCACACTTGCTACTTGTTGTTCCCCTATATGTGATTTCAGTACCCTGTAATATACAAAATACGCAGCGCACCCAAAAATTTCTTGGCACTTTTCGATTTGAATTTTTTTTCTATCCGCCATTACAAGGAACGGCAATACGGAGTCAAAGTTTATAAAAAGCTCAACTTTGAGCGAATAAAATTTTATACAATAGAAAAAAGTGTTTCACAGATAGTTTTATACAATCACAGCGTGTACATAAACTTAATGAACATAATTTTTCTTTCACAAAATTAGGTTTAGGTGCTGAATTTCCAGACCTTCTTCCAAACAATATTCATGTAGAAATGTGGGATGGCTCTACTTTTCGAGGAGTTATGGAGGAAATCGGACGTCTTAAAATACCAGTTTGGATGAGTTCTAAGCATACACCTCAACCTCGTCAGGGCTATCAAGTTTTTTTCGTCACGATATCTGGACGTCGTTTTATTTCACGCTCAGTTCTCGAACAGGAAGAACCGCGAAAGTTACTCGCCAATCATAAACCTTTTCATCATTTTCCAATCGTAGCTGATCTACGTCTTGGAAATAGCACATATGTAGTAGCTAAAGGTTTCCAAATTTTCTATGCCAATCGTGGGCTCGTTCATATGAACCCCCATAGCCGCATGTATATAGTAACACCAGAAGGCACTGTCGTTACTGCACTGGCAAAAAGCCGGAACTCGTCAAGTAAGCGAGCAAAGTACCCCGGAAAAGTTGCTTAGAAATCCAAAAAGTGATCGATCGCCTTCTAGTCGCTATTTTTGATTTTCCGATGCCCTGAGAAGGAATATGATGATATTTTGGATTTTACGTAGGAAAAGGGCGTTAAAAATGGTTGTCGCGAGATACAGGCTTAGAGTCAATGAAACGTGAATAAACTGTCAGAAGTTTATTAAATTTTGTAAAATCTTCAAGCAATACATTTAAAGGAGACTTCTGAAGTATATTCTATTAAATAAAGTCATACGAAACCATGCATATTTTTTTAAATGAACAACTTCAAATAACGTTTTTTTAATTTGAATATTTTCAACTTTGTAATGTTTGCATTGATGGCTTTTAAAACATAAATTTCATGAAGAAATGCTGAACATAAATGTTATGGAGAATATTTTTCTAAATAAAATAACCTCTATTAGAATATCGAACGAGAGTTTACCCTCGGAAATCTAACGAGAATTTCTCGGGAGTCGAGCAGAAAACTCTCGGGGATTGAGCGCCAAATGCTCGAAACATACAATCCGTGTTTCAGATGTATTGTTTTTCGGTATAAAATGTTGGACACATGAATTTAATTATTTCACGCGTATCAGGTGCGTGCTATTGGGTTACAATAGATTATGTGTGTCAATAATTCTAATGTTTCCATTTATAAGCAATAAACTGTAAATACGAGATGATGGTGGAGGTGACGTAAACTGTTCACAATCTTGCTAACATTTCAATTTAAAGTTGAAAATGCTCCACAATCGCGCTTTTTTTGTTAAGCTTTTCTATTCGTCACGTTTCGATTTTTCATTCATTTAACCTGTATCGAACTAGAAATTTTCTACTAATCTTTACTGTATAACTTTTCTTTATAATTAAATTATATGAATTTGAATAATGGCAACTAGAACAATTTTATTAATTCAGATTGAGGAGTTCCTAGAGATATATAAAAGTATCCATAGATAGGTATTTTAATACATTAGTCCGAATCTATGTTCATTATTTATGGTAATCTTTCAGGCCTTAAAATAGAGTTGGCATTTATAGAGTTTTAGGTGCCTTAGTCTAGATATAATGAAGATATAATATAATGAAGTATAAATAACTGATAACATAACATTTGATAATACCTTAAAAAATTATAGTTATCTTACCATTGCGTCATTGAAATCATTTCGATTTCTCCAAATTGTACAATGTACTAATATATTTTTAATCTGAGATATTTTTCTAAAACTAAGCTTCACTCGAGGCTTCACTCTATGATAAATCATTAGAATATTCATTAGCTAGGTGATACATTGTGTACAAAACTGTCCGCAAATTCATTTCCTATGTATTTATTTTGATGCTTAGAGCAAATGACGATCGCTATTGGCTACACGGGGAAAAATTATCATGGGTTAACATATTCAATGTTCAACTATATGACAGCCATCTTGAGATCAAAGTTTAGCTTCTGTGGATATTAAAGAAAAGCGATGCAAAGCGTTCTTATTTACCTCGACGAATTTTCTGGAGATGGAATATCACTTTCGTCCACAATTTCACTCTATATAAAAAATTTACAACATTATTATGTTTAATATTTGTAAACAAAATATTAGTTATCATCATTTTATGTATGTTTGGCGATGATATCTTATACTTTGAATATCTAGGATTGAACATCCATTATTCTACGTGTATGTGCGAAACCTTGAAACTAAGTTAGAATTAATGACCAGCGCACGAGACGTTGAAGTCAGAAATTATGTACCTGAAATTTGCGTTGCACTGTATGAGGGAAACACTAGAAGATAGATTAGTTAAACTTGTATGTCAATAAAGATTACGAAGAGTCAGAAAATAAAGAATTATTATTAACTTTGATTGTGTGTGACGTAGAAATATCTTTATAACCTTATTTTTTATTCTTAATCGATTACTTAGAACGAAAGTCTAGAATAAAATGGTAAAAGTTAATGAAGAAGGAGGAAAAGTTGTTGTTTTGTTACCAGGCCAAATTTACAAATAAATGAATAGCCGAAATAAAAATTTTATAGTTTTTCCGAGGGTGTTATAGTTCAACTTTCAACTCTTGACTGTTTATATAAAAAAAATGGAACGAACTACCAAATCCTGCTCAACGCGACAGTGAATTGTAGCGTGATCTGCAAATGTGAAATCGTCCCTGAATTAATTTAATTTTAATTTCTGTGTATTTGAAAATTTGAAATTTATTTTTATTCTTGACCCATCATGAGAAAATTAAACTGTTTACTCATTTCACCAAAAGCACAATACTAAAATCAGATACATCATATCCATTCTCGCCAACAGTTGTCGCAAGGTTCGACGGACAATTATTGGCGGTAAGGGTAGGGACTCTTAGATACCATGCTATCAAGCTAAATTTGCTATTAAACTAAATTTCCGACTGAAAAATACCAATTTTCAACCATATAGTTTATTTTTTATCTAGAATAGATCAGTTTTCAACCGAAAATGGAGCAATTGAATTTTCGATTGAAAAGCTTCATTTTTAATCAAATATTGGCAACGTACACAGTAATACAAAAATATGACTTTTGAGAATAACTGAATATTATTTTCAACCTAAATACAATGAAGAACTATTGGGCATGTTACCTTTTGAATCGTTTTCAGTCATGTGATCTTAAATTCATTTGCCCTAATAGAAAAGCATGCGCGAACTGTGATACTAGAACACTTAGTAAAAATGTAGATTGACGCGTGCATTTCGATACTTGGGGTATATGTATAATTTAATCGTTTGTGAAGCATTTTCACTCGAATAAAATAAAAGGATTGTATTCCTACAATTGTGTACATTCAGAAATTAAAAAAGGCAGTGTTGTTCGATTCCCTTATAACTCAGTGTATTGGACATGTGCGTCGTTTGTAAAAAGTTTTTCATGAATTATACCCGAGGAAAATTCTAAGGAATACATTGTGAATTAGGTAAAGAAAAGTTCAAGTTTTTACGGGAAAGTAATTACGTTACCTTACTTTTATCATTTTATCGTATTAACAATTTTACCTTACGTGCATAAAGAGGTTGACTTTCAATCCAGCGAATTGCCTTACAAACTCAGAGAAATGTTCCCTTGTGTCAAGAGGATGTATTTTGACACAAATGGAATTTTCTCTTAGTTTTACGGTTAAGAGAATTTCCAGTTGCCTCAAAGTGAATCTTTTTAAACCAAAAATTATCATTATGCGACAAACTTCACCTAATTTTACAGCCAAATAAATCTGTTTGTATGAACAAGATATTCAGGTGGTTCAAAACAACACCCTCAAGAGGACGAATGCTTTTGTTTCAAGACAAATTCTTCTTTGTGTAACATTCGTAGTAGCACACTTTATGACATATTGCTTCGTTTTTTTGAATATTAATCAGTATTGTGCAAACGAATGTTGCTGCTGAGTGTGTAAATAACTGAGAACATCATATCTTAATATGCTTTATAACGTTACGTTGATATTTCTATTGCTCAAGAAATCATTTGTGTAAATGTGTCGTGACTAAGCAGGCAAACAATTTTTGTTCATGTAAAAAATCGAAATATTCGTTAGCTGAACTTTTCACAAACTTCTCTAATAATTAGTTTTTTCTATAGCTCGAAGAAATGCGGAACTTTATTGGTACTCTGTTTTTAATCTTCGCGATTTTCCTCAATTCAATTGGTAATTATAACACTATAATATCATATTTATAATTTTAAGTACTTTTTTCATTGTTTTTTTCGTTTATTCAAATAATCATGCACAGCATTTAATTTTTAAGAGAATCACACAAAACTACCAAGTATCATGTTGATGCGGCAAATGGATCAAAAGGATGCAACGTTTTGATACCTATATTATGAAATTATTTAAAACTCTTACTTGAATATTGAGCAATTGTTGATGATCGTTTAAAATTAAATTGTTAATCAATTTAAAAAAAAATCATTTACTTAGCTCCGTTTATTCAAATTTATGATTACTGAGGTTGTGGAATTTACAAATGTCAGAAAATCTCGATCAAGAATCCATTATCGATTTGCAGAACTTGAATTTGGCAGAAAGGAATATTTTTTGAAAATCATCAACTGTCATTCTGTTTTGTATTATTATTTTATTATTATTATACCATTTCCCTTTCATTTCCCTTTCAGGGTAGCTAATACGCCTTGAAGTTGTTCTCCTTAATTTTTATTGATCCTCTAAAGCGAATCATATTGAGTTGAAATTCTAGATCAAAATAGCTGCAACAATTTGATACCCCAAGTTTTAGTGTGATTTTATTATACAAGAAGAAGAACTAGCCTCACTATGGCAAAACATATTTTAAAAACATAATGATAAAACCTGAATGATTCCACAATTTTTATCTGAGATTCTTACTCAAGTAATTCTTATCAGTTATAACAGAAAATTCCGTTTTATCATGCGCAATCCAGAGATTTCATAAAAAAATAATTCCAATAAAATATTCAACTAATTACTATAATGCACACCGCGTGGTAAATTAAGGAGAAATAGGAAAGAAGATTATTTTTTAAAATCTTTTGTATGACAACGAGACGAATTTGTAGTATTATATCAGGATTCAAGATACCCCTTGACTGTTTTTAATTTTGCTTGATGTCATCTTTGATTATGATATGGGCAGAGGTTTCGAAAGTTAATACATTTGTAGCATTGGGAAAATTAGTAGCCTTAATTGAGTATGTCTGAAACTTAATAGTGTTAAAATATTATAAACCTGTAAGTGCATAAAGTACAAACCCGTTTATATTTCTTTTCACAGAACTAATAAGCTCACAGGCCAGAGTTCATCCCGATCCTGATGGACTTCCCACTCTTGAAAGACGTAATACTTTGGAAATTCCTCGTGGTCTTCTATTCATTGAAAATGGTATATATGTTGAAATGAACCGACCTTTTACAGCATTAGTATCATCAGATGGTCGCATCATTGGAAGAGTCGACGATGGAATTGTTCGCCCAATTTATAATCGACGTCGTCAAATAGTTGGAATAAACATCCGGAGCCGACGTGTGCGTTCATTGCGCCCATGTGACGTACGGCGAGCTGGATTTAACCGCCCTTACGGCGCTAATCATAATGCATGAGAATCTTCTATTTCAACTAGAAGCCGACGCAGGAATAGTATTATGCATCAACGGGGAGAAGCGGGACTTTTTCGACGAGCGTATGTTTTCAGTATACGAGTCGTAGATGAGCGCACACGAGCCGCAGGAGAATATTGAAAAAATACACAAATCACAAAAAAGTCCCTCTCTCCTTGCTGCATACGATATTTTTTCTAACAAATCCATGATTTGAGACGTTTTTTTGTAACATAGGCATGATGTTTGCTAATATGGGGGAATTTTGAAAACCAAATTTTAATATAAACATTAATAATTTTGGAAGTATCGAATTTGTTAGTAATTTTGTAAATTTTGTGAATTTGGGGTAATTTATCTGTAATTCATGGTAATTTACCGCTTCGGGTTGATCTAAACAGTAAAACAATCTGTCAACGCGTTCAAACGATCGCTTGATATTTTTCACTGGTCAACTCTGACGTCACTTCTCACTCTCTAGGGAATGAAAAGTAGGGCTTCAGCTCCACTTCATAGGCATTGAAAAGGGCTAAAACCATGCATGTTTCATGAGAAGATTAATTCAAGTTAAGAAAAATGTGAATTTGAATTTAATGAAAAAGGCAGTGTGTTTCTGGTTTGCAATATAGTAGCACTAACCCGAGTTCAAAAGAAAATTATACTTTTCATAAATGGAAAAAAATGTTTGTATCAAATTTCAAAATAATAATAAATGGAATATCGTAATAATTTATACGAAAATATTGCAAAAGTTAATTTTGGAATAATCTTGAGAACATCAGATAGGGTAATTATTTTCGTATTAGTTTTTACATTTTGTTAAACATCGAAATTATACGGTTTTTTACTTAACTATATGAAGCCAAAACTCCCTAATGTACAGCATCGAATTAGCCAACAGTAACTGACTTTTGCTTTTCAATTGAACGTGTTTAACGCTTTTAGATTTAGCGAATAGAGAAACGGGAGAAGTAGAAGCTCTACGATTAACAAGAAAATGAATAGGATACGAGAATTATATATAATCTCTATGAAGAAATCAAATTGCAGAAATGAAGCCTGATCCTAACAAAAATGTTATGCCTTTTATCTTAATTTTCAGGCAATTAATGACGATATCCTTTAATTGAAATATTAGCCGATCGTCACTTCTTTGCACGGAATTCATCTATAATTAAAGAAATTTTGTGAAAAAGAATGATTTTTGGTATTTAAAGGATATTAGCGCCAAAGATTATGGTCTATTTTAATTTGTACAGGGTCGTAATCTTGCGCACCTTGAAAGATACGAGGAAATACCGTGAATTCGTGAGCAAAAGCGAAAAATCTGTGGACATACATTTAAATCAGAAAATTTTATTTTCTGCGCCAAATTACTAAGCCAGCATAAAATTGCAACTCAAAGAAATTTCTTATGTTGTTTTTTTCTGCCTCATTTCTGCTATTCTTTGTTGATAAGTTTGCTCTTCATCAACGCGGCATTTGGATAAACAAAATTTTTTTCTTGTGAATTTCCTATTGTATTATTACGGTCCTGAGTATTTACAGGCTTTTGATTCAGTGGAAAAAAAATTCCATTTCATTTTTCGGTTTATTCCCGCATCACGACAAATCTTTCACAGTAATTGAAATCAAAAAGTTTGATTTCCTCTTGAATTTTAAAGTTTGTATGTAAAGCCTGAAATTTTTTTTTAAATGCTCAATAATTCGCACGTATCAAATTGAAGATTGACTGTATAAAAAATTTCTAATTAAATGTCGCCAAAATAGAAAATTTGAAACTTGACAAATTGCACAGTTGAAAGATTTCTGGTTGAAAAATATAAATCCACGTTATTATTTCAACTTTTCTAGTATCTTTCAGTAATTTTTAATTGATAATGACGTGCGAAATTGAGATTCATATATCACAAGAGAAAACCAGGAAAAACGTTAATTCCAATCCGGGATATTCGGGAATTCGAGAACGAAATTTCGCTAGACACCCTTCAATCAAGAGTAAAATATGCTGTATTGTAACGAGTTGTTCGTCTGCGCAATCTACAGTGCGTACAATCTAGACAATCTACTACCTAATACACTAAATTTAAGAATTGGTTATGCTGGTTTACTGATCATCATAACAGTAGAACCTTCGATTTATCAGCAAAACTTTCTAATTTAGTCGGAAAATATTAACTTAGACAGGGATTTGAAACGTACAGACCCTAAAAAAGGGGGGTCATTTTAGTATGGCCTCTAATTGATGAACAAAAATACTGCTAAAGTCTGATCAGTGACTAATACATTATGAAAATTATAAAACACTGCCTAAACTTGAAGAACTTAAAAAGTTGATTTTTGCAATAGTACTATTTTCAAAGTTGAATTTGAAAATTTCTGACCTTATAAAAGCTGATAAAATTAAACACTTTTGGTTAAACATGTTTTCATATTTAGAAAAGTTTGGCTTAATTCAAAATGCTAAATGGAAAGAACTATATACATGATTTAAAGCGATCTCTTAATCTTTTAAATGCAAAACGTTCAGTTTTACAATATTTTCCTTATAGTAGAAACTTTTTTATGTTGAACCTTAACTTGCGCCAGTAGCTTTTCCCATTTACCAAGCACGAGTGCGCAGCAAGATATGAGATCCAGAATAGTTTCGGTTTACGTAAATTGCATTAACGCAATTTATAAAACATCTCGTTTGAAAGAATCACGACGGTTATGAAGAGAATATCGCTCTTGACTTCTTTCGCAGCTGGAAACTGTGAGAAGGTCATGCTCGAAAAGAACTTGAAAATAGATTATTTGGGAAAATCTTCTAGAATTTCAGGCCTGTTAGCAAAAAGTGGTTTATCTCTTTCAAAAGGTTCTTTTTCACTTCATTAAGTCCGTCTTATAATAGTAGCAAAATCTCTGAAAGGGTGTCTCGGAGATGATAGCTTTATTCTTGCCTTGCCATAGCGAAAAAGTTTTTGCAGACACCGAGACAGCCAACTTCAGTAATAATTTAACTACAGATGCTGACTGTACTTAATAAACTGGTAGGACTTTAGAAAAGTTTATTCTGTTTTGCCTTGTCGCCTTCCGGAAACATCAGAGATGTTTTGCTCTCGGTCAAACTCAACTTTCTAAACCGCGATGCTGAGGTTGGAAATATTTGCAATAATTAACGAATCGTTCTTATTATGGTTGGCAGGACTGATCCCCTCCCATGAAATCCACGCAAATGGTGCGGCGGACGCCTGGTTGTTGTTGATTACTACATACCTTCCATCCAGATCGACTGGCATAACTTGAAACCTGCGAATTCCAACAATAGTTCCAACGATCGCAAAATTGCATAGTTGTATTGAAATTATTAAAACGTTTCTATCATTGAATAACCAACCAGGATTACTGGCATTCCAGAACTCAGGAACTGCTTCAGGACTCAA
>CAKNXH010062291.1:0-46978 GCA_932178445.1 Andricus quercusramuli
ATTTTCCGTTAAAAGGTCACGGAGTAATCGCAATAGTTTTTCTTGCATGATACGGAGAGGATACGATGTGGATACTATAACGATACGCTGTAGCGTATCCGCTCCGTTCGTTCGATCCGCCAGGGATTTAATTTAATTCTTTAAAAAATATAGGGTGTGCGTTCTGAGATAAGGGAATACTGAATATTAAGCAACATAGTGTAAGCCCTGGCGGACCGGCCGAACGCAAACATTACGCTACAGCGTAACGGTAAAGTAATGCTAAAGTAATGGTAAAGTAATATGGCATTATAATTAATAAAGGAAACAAAATTAATATGTAAACTGTTGCAATTATAATAAAACGTTGAAATTTACGTTCAACGGTCATGCCGCAATTGCAACAAGTTGCTTTTGCAGCATTAAAAAATAAAAAAACATAGTGACCGTCATTGCAGTCGGGCCCCTGCATATTGGCAGCCCGCTAACGTGGCTTTAAGTGGGTTGCCAGTCTGCAGGAACCCGACTTGAATGACAGCCACTTTGTTTTTTTATTTTTTAACGCTGAGAAAGCAACTTGTTGCAATTACGGCATGACCATTTAATGTAAATTTTAACGTTTTATTATAATTGCAACAATTTACATATTAATTTTGTTTCCTTCATTAATTATAATGCCATATTACTTTAGCATTACTTTACCATTACTTTACCGTTACGCTGTAGCGTAATGTTTGCGTTCGGCCGGTCCGCCAGGGAGTTCAAATAATTAAAAAATACCTGAAGCACAAAAATATTACTCTTAGCATTCGTCAATTGTGTCAGTAATTGCAGAAAATAATAACTTCTCATGACTCAGAGAGAAAAAATTGCTCAAACAATTAAAACTTGTTTAAACAAATTGAAATTGTTAAGAAAAATGCTGAATATCTTTCGGAAAAAAATATTACTCTTAACATCCGTTAATTATGTCACTAATTACAACTAATAATAACTTTTCTCGCTTTACAAGGGAAACATTGTTTGAACAAATGAAAAATGTTTAAATAATAACCAAGTAATCCTTAAAAATATACTGCTCCCAATATTCTTGAATTGTGTAATTATTTCCAGAAAATCCTGAATTTTTATGATTTTAGGGAGAAAACATTGTTTAAATAAATGCATATTGTTTGAATAATTACTAAATATGTTTGCAATACCGCTAATTTTCATCTACTAGCGTCCTATTCGTTCCTATTTTACATAACTATAGAGCAAAAATATGGTCATACGAATTTCCCAAATTTGATTTTCTTCTAATCTTTCAAAAAATTGAATGATTGAAAATCATTTTTTCTTGAGTATATCGGAGCAAATAAGAAACAACCATCCTAACTATTTTTGAAAATTAAAAAAAAATAGTGTACAAAAAGGAGTTCGAAGTTTTTGGTATTTTTTGTTGTTAAAAATTTCATATCATAGGTTATATTTTAAGAATTTCAATTAATAAAATCGAAAATTCTGTGTATTCAAGTGTACTTCGAAATAAAAAATACGTGATTTGAAAGAAGGTTAAATCTGCAAGTCCTGCAGATTTCTTAGTGGGGCCGCCAGTGGTTTTCGGATAAAAAAATCAAAACCAACACTTGGATGCAATATTTCAAGCCAGTCATTACGTTTAGTTTTTTTTTCAGAAATTGAGTGGTGGTCCCACAATGAATCGCACAGAATTTAAAAAGCAGCCTTGAAACTGTACTTAGTTCAAAAAGACGCTGCCCAAGTTCTCTAGAAAAATTTTTTTGCCACGATACTATCTAAGATGCTTCTTTTTTTCATTTAATATGTTCAATAAGTTGTATAAGTTTTTGAAACATCATTGAGGTAAATGTTTATTTCCTATGCAAACTTATAAAAAATTCCTGATTAGTAATATTCCGCAAAATAGAACCGCAAACTTGTGCTTAAAAGAAATGAAAGTAGTGCCTAATTAGACTAGACTTGTGCCCATATGTGCAGCAAACAGTTTTCTGAAAAAATCGAAAATTACGTGTACAATTTTTGAAACACCTTTTTTTTGGCTACATTCTCAACTTGTTACTAGCGCAAAACAAAAGGTTGTGCTAGACGGTTCAAAGCATACATCAAAAAACCAAAAAATTTAATTCGTTCGCAAAATCCAAACACGTGCTGAATTGTACTCGACAATAGTAATCTTTTTTCCCTCTAACAAAATGCTGTAAGATTAACAGTTGTTATGTAAAGCCCAAAATGTCAAACTCCAAAAATATATAAGACGCATAAATAATCAAATTTCTAAAAACCATAACGTATCCCGAGTTGATCTCGACAAATGCAGTCCTAGTCACCTCTAACAAAATTATGTAAGACCAACAGTTGTTGTGTTTAAACCCAAAATGTCAAACTCAAAAAATATACAAGACCCCAAAATAATTAAATTTCAGAACAATAAAACCTGTGTTGAGTTTTAATCAAAAAATTGCTATCGTTTACCCTATAACAAAATTCTGTGAGACCAACAGTTTTCATATTAAAGCCCAAAATGACAAACTCAAAAAACATACAAAAAATAATCAAATTTCGAAAAACCAAAACTTGTGTTGAGTTGTTAATATAGCAACGGTTGGTCTTACAGAATTTTGCTCGAGGGAAATAGAGACTGCATTTGTCGAGTACAACTTAGCACAAGTTTTGTTTTCTTGAAATTATATTATTTTTGGGTCTTGTATGTATCCTGAGTTTTACATTTTAGGTTTTAAAATGACGACAGCTCGCCTTACATAGTTTTGTTAAGGGGTAAACGATTGCAATTTTTTCAGTAAAACTCAGAACGAGTTTTTGTTTTTTTGAAATTTGAATATTTTTGGGTCTTGTATGTTTTCTGAGTTTGGCATTTTGGGCTTTAATATGACAACAGTTCATCTCAGAGAAATTTGTTGAAGGAAAAACGATTGCATTGGTTGAGCACAAATCAGAACGAATTTTGATTTTGCGGAACTTGACTAATTTTGGGTCTTGTATGTATGTCTTTGGAGTTTAACATTTTGGTTCCCAATATGAAAACTGTTGGTCTTACAGAATTTCGTTAGAGGGGGAAAGATTACCTTTTGATGAGGATAATTTAGAACAGGTTTGGATTTCATAAAATAATGAAAAACCATTTTTTTCCAATGTTTTGGGTTTTAAAATTGTACTTCGTAGCTCAAAACTGTGCATACTACGAGCCGCTTAGCACAACATTACGTTTTGCGCTAGTAACAGATTACGGATCTAGCAAAAAAAAACGTTTGATTTAATTTTTTTATTACATTAATCTAATGCTTTTTGAGCACCCGTCTTAATTATTATGTTCTCACCTGATGGCCTACTCGCACTGCGAAAACTCGAGAATTGCGCGTTCTGGAGGGGGCAGCTACCGTTACGACGTGCTTCCCCAACCATAGCTGCGTAGCATCAGTGTTTCTGTTTCATAACATTTCATAAGCGTCTGTTGAAGGTGAATTGAAGTGCAATGGACTTTTTTAATCTAAATTCTACAGTATGCGGTGAGGAAAAATGGCCAACAAGGAAATACCTTTATTCCCTTTATTTCTTGGCATTGATTATTTAGAAATAAATAATGCCTTAGGCTCTTGCACAGGAGTCAGTTATGTTTCAACGCCTCGCCTCCCATCAGAGTTTTACTCTTGACTGAGTTAAATATTTTTTAAATCTTTTACATTTTTCACAAGACAGAAAATTGACAAATGACAACTTTGAATTTTTTTTAATTCATCAGTTTCAAGCGTATTCTACAAATATGTGTGTAATTTTGCAGCCTAGCACCCAATCCCACAGGACTGATGGTAAGGGGGAGTGAAGGGGGATGAATTGACGTAACCAAACAGTTATTTTGCTGTAAACCAACGGTGATATCACTACAATCGAACTTTCAGGTTACTGTAACCGAACAGTATGGTTCTGGGTACTGATCTTAAGCGAGCAGTTTAGTTACTGCAACCGAACTGTTCGGTTAAAGTGACTAAACTTGGTACGACCGGAGCAGTTCAGTCACAGCAACCCGTGAGTAGGGTCAGTCCATAGGCAACCTGACAGTTCGATTGGGAAAACCCGATTTCTAGTTGCCACAACCAAACCCTTCTTTGCGTGCAGTGGGAACACAGATGACATCACCAACGTTTATGTTTATACCTCCACCCCAACACCTTCTTACACTCTATTCACCGAAATCTTATACCACCCAACTCTTGCGTAATTTTTAACGGTCGCAGCTTTTTATCAGAGTGAAGATAAAAACATTCTTGCGAATACGAAATTAAAGTTTAGTTAGAAGCGCATCTTATAGATAAGGAAAGGGTAAATAAAGACAAAAACATTTCAATATAATTTTTCATGGTAGCCGCGGAAAATGAGCGTATTCTACTGCTTCCGAATTGAGCGTAACATCTCTCTTTTCATGCGGCGTGCGTGGCCCGAGTATATAATGTTGGACCTCGCAGTAGAACAGTGGTGTTAGGGTGCGAGGTCAACATTTCATACTAGGAACAAAATTGTGGCGCATGCGCGGTCGCACGTGGTTAGAAAGAGAAGGAGATATGCCGATGTTTTCAGGCAGGAGCAGCGAGGAATACAAAATGGTGGAAAAAAAAAATTGATTAGCATTTCGAACTCGAAAGTTCATTGCCTCACTACCCGATTCGGGTAGTGTTTCTAGGTGGATAAATACTACCAGTGTGGGTCCACCACACCCACGACGGGCCAACACCACGCAGTATTCCCCGAACGGTCACCCATCCAAGTACTAACCGCGCCCAACGCTGCTTAACTTCAGTGATCTTACGGGAACTGGTGTTTTCAGCGTGGTATTGCCACAAAATGGTGGAAACTGACTAAAAATGTAAACAGTTTGAGACCTTGTTTTTTCTGTGCTTTTTAGTGGAAATTTCATGCGCTTGGTTCGCCGCCTTAAAAAGAGAGATCACGCTCCATCCGTTCGCAACAGAACACGCTATTCATTTTTCGCGTCTCTACCATGAAAAATACAATGCATAGCAAGGAGGAGATGTCTTTTCACGGCGCGGGCATATTTCGGAACTCGTGTCCGGCTCGGGCCTTCGGCCCTTGCCTCCCAATCGTTCCGAAAACATTGCCCTTGCCGTGAAAAGACATTGCTCTTCTCCTTAATATGCAATCTACTATTATCATAGATTTATTAATTATATTCCATCAATATTTTACATCTCGTTAAGAAAAAAGTGACTGCTTTTATTTTAGTCAAAAATCAACTTTCATTTGAATATATTTTTTGTGTTAGAAACAAACGAGTCATAATTATTACGAACAACAATATTTAACGAGGGGCTATTCACTGAGTGAAAATGAGTTCAAGAATTCCTGATTTTTGAAGAGTACACGATCCTGAATCTGAGTTGAGATGAGTGAAGCGGAACGAGTCAGAGTTGGCGAGAATCGGAGAGCACTGGAATGAATAGAAGAGAATCGCAAGTAATCAAAAGGAATCGGAGAGAATACGGATGAATTTGAAGAATACAGGAAGATCGGGAAAAGCAAAAAATGTGTTTTCTACCCTAGCTCTGAACTTCTTTATTTCTTTAATAGATGTTTTCTCATAATCGGTCAGTTATATGTATTAAAAAAAGTTGTCTTAGAAAAAAATGCTCCTCTGGGAGTAGTCCAACTTTTGTTAAAATATTTTTGCTGTGGAAGACAAATTAAAAAAAAAAAAAAAATAAGCACAGTTTCATTTTTCTTATTTTTTAACGTAATTGTGAATTTTTTATATCAATAATCGACAGAATCAAAAAATAAGACAGCGAATTTTTCTTCGTAAATGGTTTTCGAACCGAGGCCTAGTTTTTCGTAGCCAACACAACATTTTACGTAATATTCAGTAAAAAAATCGGATGTTTATGACTAAGGAAAAATAAATCACTGTGACACGATCCGAGCCGCTTGAACGAAATTGATAATCATCAAAATATCCAGAAATTGAATTTCAATATGCTGCATTAGGTTCATTACATAATTACGAGACGATTAAAAAAAGATAGAAAAAAATCGGTTAACCTGTTCAATTTCTGTTGAGAGCTTTGGTAACGTTGCATTTAATTTGAGATGACCTTCAATATTGAGAATATTTACCGATTTTCCGAATCCTTTTTTTTTCTTCATTTTTTTCAAATTATATCATTTTCAAATTTTATCAGCTAATCAAAATTTCATCGATCCATGTTTTGCGCTATTTTAGATATTGTAACAGTATTCATTCTCGGTAGATGATTTACTTTGGACTTTATCGAAAGACAAAACCAGAGTTAATGATGATTAATCAATTCATTGAATATTCAATTCAGTAACGCGACGCGCCGCCGCGGCGTAACTTGCTTCAAAACGCCGGCCAGCTTGCTTCAAGCGCCGGCCAACTTGCTTCAAAACCGCGGCGAAAATTAATGTCGAAGTATCGAAAAAATATAAATAATTTCCAAGATATCGAATCTCATTTTTATAAACAAATGATATTTACAAAATGTAAAGATATTGCAAATTCTGCTTGCAAAGTATATTTGTAACGCAAAATGAATCTCCAGTAGATAAATATTCTTTCGAAGATATCTTATGAAAAGTGAGTGAATGTTTTTAAACTTTTGTTGTAGGTGTTTTGATATTTCCAGACTTCACACCCATAAATGATCCCAAATTGGGTGAAATAGGACGATCTTTCAAGAAAAGAGAGTTATAGTAGGGGAATAAATTCTTTGAAATAAAATTGATCTAGGTACCATATTGAACTCAATACGAAACACTTTGAATTTCTAAGATTTCAAGTCGAAATATATTCCATTTCCTGCTTGAAAAGTCGAATCTTTCATAAAGCAGTTGACTTTTAAACCTTAAAGGATGTATTTTCAACAGAGAAAAATAGTTTCCAAACATATATTTCAATTTTCTACAAAAAAATTAATTTTAAACCAAACAGTGACAGGTATACAATGAAATAGTTGAAGTATCCAGAAAAATAAGCGCATTTTCAACGAAATAGTTGTATTCTCAACTAAATAATTAAATATTCACCCTAAAAAGATACATTTTGAAGCAAATGTTCGAATTTGCTAACAAAAAAGACTAAACTTCAACGAAAAACAATTTCATTTTCAAGTAACTAGTTCTGTAGTTCTCTTTCAACTAACTCGTTTTCTCTTATTCTAAAATTTTGTAATATCAGGCAATTCGCAAATTTCATCAAAAACATTACGAACAGTTTCAGAAATATTTTAAAACTTTTCAAAGATTTCAGAAATTTTTCGCAAATATTTTGAAATTTTCGTAAAGATTTCATATACATTTCAAAAATTGCACAAAGTTTTCGATAAGTTCCCACAGATTTCGCAAGAATGTGCAAGGTTTCCCAATGATTCACGATCGAATTAGAAGATTTCAATGATTTTTGAAGGATTTCACACAGAATTGGGATAGATTTAAAAGATTTTTGATAGATTTTAAACAAATAAATAAAATAGAATAAAAGTAAATATATTCACAAACTTTGTAACACATTTTTCCAACATTTCAAATATTTCGCAATGATTTCCAAAGCGAGATTTCACAAACATTTCAAATATTTCGCAGAGTTTTCAGATAGATTTCGAAGAGTGCACTAAAATTTCAATGATTTCCCACAGATGTCAAAAATTTCAACAAGTATTTCGCAAAGATTTTGAATAAACTTAAAGGATTTCACAAAGCTTTTAAGTATTTCACGAAAATTGTAGATGGATTTCAAAGAGTGTCCAAAGATTTCAATGGTTTTCAAAAGATTTCACAAAAATTTTAATTATTTCCTAAACATTTCAAATATTTCACGAAGATTTCAAATAGTTTAAAAACATTTCACGAAGAATTCAATGATTTCATTAATTCAATAAATATGACCAAGTACTTTACAAATAGTTCAAATATTTCGCACATATTTTCCCAGATTTCGGATAGATTCTGGATATATTTGACAGAGAATCTCTGTTGAACATGATCCAACATATCCGTATGAAAAATGAACACTAATGATTTTTATGAAAAATGTGGATGAATAAAAAAGAATTTGCGATTATTTCAAATTCGGATGTCTTTTCATCAATGAATATTACTCACGAAAGTACAAAGAAATTAAAAATTTAAATATCTTATGTTGCAATTGCTGCTAATATATAAAATACTTGTAGGTAAAATATTGCCTGGCTAATATTTCTTCCGAGATATTGACAGTTATCGCTACCCTGAATAATATCCCTTTTTTTGCATCTGGGCTTAGGGACTGTGTAACTGTGAGAGTGTGAGAGAAGGTCGTGATGCACGTGTAGCAGTATCACCGGGAAGGTCCGCCGCATCTGGATCTATGTGACTTGGAGTTTATTTCGTCCGCTGCAACAAGTTCGTTGCCGAGGACGCACGCACGTAGGGCGGCGTCAATAAAATAATTATCAATAAAATAAACAACATCCATCAAATCTATAAAATAAAATTTATATCGGTTTTCTTGATTTTATTGATTTCATTTATTTGATTCATTTAATCCGTCTTATTCGTTTTATTGATTTTATTCATGTTCTTCATCTTATTGATAATAATTTATTGGAGGATAAAGGGCATTTTTTAGCACCCCCGTCCTCCAAAACATTATCACAAAAAAGATTTTTGTTGCTCCACCCTATTCGAAAAATATTAATATTTATCAGCAAAAAATTGTCATAACTTTAAAAATAACTAGTCTTTATAATTTCAGAAATCCAGAAATTTATGCATGAATGAAAGAAATGATTGATAAAAAGATCAACAAATTATAAAAATATTTTTGTGTCAACAATAATAATTTTTGTATTCCTAAAATATATTTTTGAAACTTTTTATTGTTGTTTTTATAATATTTATGCATATTCACGGTAATTTATTGAAAAAAAAAATTAGAAAAAAATAAAATAAAGAGCGTACGAGGACTTGAACGCATGACGGCAGAATCTGTAGCCTAGAGCCTAGACCATTGACCCGCCGCTGCTTACTCTTTAGTCCTACAATTCAAACCCTTAGTTATTTTGTGCGGATTTCTTGTAACCAGTTTTCTCGTAAACCGCTTTCCATCTTAGTAAACTGTTTTAGCTTCTTTTTTATCTCAAATAGAGGGCCTCTTCACTCACAAAAGATGACCACAATCCGTGTCTCCCGTTACAAGCTTCTTCATATGATTAATTTATAGTTGGATCACTTGATAAACTTGAAATTTATCAATAAATGTGCAGAGGGCCTAATTTCGAAATTTCAGAAATCGAATTTGATGGTTTCGGAATTTATTCCTGGATAACTTGATAAATTTATAATTTATGATTTCAAAATTTTCAAATCATAATTTCAAACTGGGTAAATTTACAAATTTACATATAATCATAAATTGATTTATCTATAAAATTGGTACATTTGCAGTTGCTGTCTTCAAAAACTTTTTAAATATTTGCGCCGCGATTTCGTGACCCAGCTGAAAATTCCTGTACAAGAACCTGTGCAGGAACCTAATAGGTCCCTGCACAGGTTCCTGTACATGAACGTGCGCAGGTTCCTGGTACACTGGTTCCTACCGCGGATCCTGCGAGGGAACTTGCGCATGTTCCTGTACAGGAACCCGGATATTCAAATACAACATCCACGATAATACAGGAAGCTGTACACGTATTTGAATATCCAGGTTCCTGTACAGGAAAATGCGCAAGTTTCCTCGCAGGATCCACGACAGGAACCGGTATACCAGGAACCTGCGTACGTTCCTGTACAGGAACCCGTGCAAGAACCTCCAAAGGAACCTGTCATGTTCCTGCACAGGTTCTTGTACAGGAATTTTCAGCTGGGGAGTGGCAATGTCTGGTGCGAACTTCAGAGCATTGAAGATTCGGAGCGCGAATTTGACAGCCGGTCTGTATGCCGAGTTTGCTTTGCTGCTTACCAATACAGTTTTATGGTCCTCACATACACAGGACATCTCAATTTCCTTATGGTTATTTCTCCATTTCACGACGTATTTCTCAAAATTTAGGTTCGCCATCATCAAGTTTTGGGTCTTCGAATTTGGAATGACAACTGAAAATGCTTCTGTGATGTCAGAATTGTGAGTAAAAAATCAAATTTGCGAACGGTTCTCGCCGTTCAAATGTTGTCTTCTGCTATCCGCAGATTTCTCCCTTTCGAAAAAGTCATAATTTCTGTGAAAATAATTATAGCCTCAGCAAGAGGCTTCATTCCTATCAATTTTATTGATCCGAGGATCTCGCGAAACCCCGGATATTTGACAAGTTTTCTTTCTTTTTCTCTCAAATACTTGGGGAACATTATATATGGAGTCAGTGCCCTGCCTATAAAAGAAAATTCCAAATCGGAGTTAACCAACACCCTTAGTGCAAAAAGGGAACAGCTTCAGCAGTAGGTCCCTTTCTGCACTTGATCCAATATTTTTTGAATGAATATATGTAAAATCTTTTTTGTTTGTAAAATATTACCCCAAAAAGCATTTCAAATGGAAATTGGGGAAGGTGAGGAAAAAGCGTTCGCCCCACATAGGAAAACTAAAAAAAAGAACCAAATCTCCTGGATGCGTTTAAATGAGGCTAACTCTGCAGGACGGCATAAACAGATTTAACTGTATATGTCTATTTATGACGAACAACGCTTTTATTATAAGGTCCTCGTATTTATTTTCGTTCGCCTCAAAATTTAATTCATTTTTTAATCATTGGTGCAGGGCAACTTTTGTTAAAAACATTATTTTTCTAACGACTAGAAAAGTTTGCAGCAATTGGAGACTTACATTAACCTTGACAATTGTTGTTTATTTCTGGGTTCGATTCACAGGATAAATTTTGAGAAAGAGATATGATCACGGTAAGGTCTCAGTTCACCCAAATTTTATTTCTCCTTTTGCGTCACTTTCAAATTATGACCATTAAATTCCTATATATTCTCAGAGATCTAGTTACCATTGATGGTGACATTGGCTCCATCAACATCCAAATATTACTTGAATATATGTAATATACGTTTCGTTTATCGAGTCTATTTCAAGAAGGGGATAAGTTGCAATGAGAAAGCTGTAGATTAAGATTGGAAGAAATTAGCTCTAAAGTTTTACCTGAATCTGATGAATGGCTAAGAAATTAGGAATGTTTGAAATTAAAAGGGGCATACATGAGGCCGCCCTACGCGCGTGCCTCCTCGGCAACGAACTTGTTGCAGCGGACGAAATAAACTTCAAGTCACATAGATCCAGATGCGGCTCAATCCTAGGGGGAACAGGGGGCACTGCCCCTACTGTTCGTCCAAAAAGTGTAGACATGGCGATTTTTGTGAAAATCTCATCTCGATTGATTTTTTAATTTTTATATAGCTACATAAGTTCGGCTCTTGAGTCTGGGACACCCTGTATAGTGGACAAGAAAATTGTATCTCCTTAACTAGAACCGGCCATATGGGTCCTTTTCATGCAGACGCCTACGTATATTGTTGCGACGCCCACATACGTTGTTGTGTTTATTGAGGTATTATGAAATACAATAACTTTAATTGTTTCCTTTCAAAAATTTTTATATATTACCTTTTAAAGACATAAAATTTATAAGATATCTGGAACATATACATGCAATACGATAATGTTAAACATATTTTTTTCCAAAATTTTATCACAGCATTTATATTTTCTTTTTATAAAATAATCTCTCTGTTATTAAGGAATTTGAATTGGCTTACGAGAAATAAAAAATTTGGTCGAGGTTAGTGTGCAGAGGGGCTTAGCCCCAGTTGTAAATATATTAGGTGGCCCAAAAATATACATTTTGGAATTTTCGACCCGCGTCGACGCCAAATCGTTCTCTCGTAGAAACAAATTAATACATTTTTTTTTTTTGAAATGAAATGATTTTTAGTACGTTGTAAAGTATTTTGAAGTTTTCTCCTAACGTACAAATTAAACTAGAAAAGTTTCAAGAGAACCTGAAGCGAGCCCTGAGGTTTAACCCAGGCTGCAGTTTTAGTGTTATTACTCTGTTTATTCAACTCATTGAAGTCAAGTGTCCCCCTAGGGTTGGGGTATTGTAAAAAAATTAGTTAGTTCCCCAGAAAGTGCAAAACAAGTTGAGGAAATGTGCTGGGTTACAGGTTTAGGCCTGTAGCAGGGAGCTTGATGGTCGAGCCTGCATCTGGAATTACTAAGCCTCTAACAATAAGCCACTCTGAGTTCGACTTAGCTGCTCGCTACGAGTCTACAAATATTGTAATTTTATGCAACTTTCAAGATCTCTCAAATTTTTCTATAACTTTGTTGGTGTATTAAAATTTGACAGAATACGAGTATTATCTAACGCTCGGAGAAGTCTAGAGCGGTGAGAGAGAGAGGTGGGTCAGAGGAGGTCGAAGCATTTTGGAGAGAAGTCTACCAAGTCCAACATCCACTTAAAGAAGGCTCGAAGAACATAAATAGCTTCAAGGAGCTGTGCAATGCCCTCATAACAACTGAGGAGGAATGCCCACCTACCCCTACCGAGGAGGTGAAAAACGTGTTAAGAGGCATGCAAAACTATTCCGCTTTGGGACCGGATGGTGTCAAGATCATCTGGTCGAAAAAGTTTCCTTCAACCCACCAGCATCTGGCCCGAATTTTCACCTCATATCTAAAGTCGGAAGAGCCTATCCCGGAGTGGTTGGTGAAAGGGCGCACAGTGCTTCTGCCGAAGACAGGCCTCTTCGCTGACCCTAAGAATTACAGGCCAATAACTTGTCTGAACACACTGTATAAGATCTTCACAGCTATCCTAAATGATAGGATTATTCCGACAATTGGACCAGAGTGGCGAGAGATGTATGAACAACGTGGCTCAAAGAAAGGCGTATCAGGATGTCGGGAGAACCTCCCCATCGATGGATGTGTCCGTAAAGACGGAGAATCCTATCAGCTATTCCTATCAATGGCCCGGATTGATTGCCGGAAAGCCTTAGATTAAACCTCCCATCGACTTATCATCTGTCTGTTGGAAAGCTTAAAGGTTCATCCACACATCGTGAGATGCATAGAGAGATTAATGCCGCTTTGGAAAACCAGATTTACCATCTCATCTGGAAAACATCGTGTGATCACTAACAGTCTCACCTTTCATAGAAGTGTGTTTAAGGGCGACACCATAAGCCCTCTCCTCTTTTGCCTCACATGATTGCACTATCTCTCGGACATTACCATTCCGAAGGGTACCTCTGCGGCAAACCTGGAAATCGTAAGCATAAGGTCACTCATGTATTTTACATGGATGATCTCAAGATCTATGCTAAAAATAAAGAGAAACTACATCTAGCTCTGAAAATTGTCAAAGATTACACTCAAGAGACTGGAATGGAGTTCGGGTTAGAGAAATGCGCGCAGGTTAATTTGAAGACAAGAAAATTTAATGACATCCCCGAAGATCGTGAGCTCGTCGACAGAAGCGCTATACGACACCTTGGCGCTGGAGAGACATATACATACCTGGGCGTGCCACAGAGCTGCATTCAGGACGTGACATCTATAGAGGATAATTTCCGAAGCAGACACAAACGTCTCATCCGACGGATATGGTCTTCCGGACTATCGGCGAGGAACAAAGTATCTGCGACGAACATGCTTGCCGTCCCAGTAGCACTCTATTCATTTGGAGTAGTTCCATGGCGGAAGGACGAGCTCAGATCCCTCGATATCGGGTCCCGAAAGGTTATCCACGTTAACAAAAGCATGCACCTTAAGTCTTCTGTTCCGCGGCTTTACATCTCACGCCGCCTAGGTGGTCACGGAATACTGAATCTTGAATGTCTTCACAGAAGGATTATTCTGGGTTCAGCACATATAGGTGCCAATGGACAGAACCTCTTCTTAAAATGGTCAGGAAACACGAAGAAGTAGGCCCGCGGTAAAATACACCTATGGCCACGTCTCACATCCGTGAGATGGGTGGTCACAGGGCACGACGAAATCACAACGACAGGCCGGTGAAACTCTCGTGTGTCTTGAGGACACGAAGCGACCCAAGGATGACAGCTTTCTGCATCCATCTCGCAAGTGCCTTGGCATATTTTTGGCACGCGGGTATGGCTTTAAGGTTACGAACCAGTGATACTTTAGCACCTTCGAGAGCACCTATCACAAAGACAATTACTCGTACCGAATATTTTGGGTACAGTCGTTGCAGCTCTCTCTTAAGGTCTTGATACCTCTCCTCCTTTTTTTTCTCTTTTGCAGTGATGTTGTATTCGGACGGAGCCGAGAATTCGATCACGAATATCGTTCGTTTCTCGAAGTCTTGGAGAACAATGTCAGGCCTCGAGTGCGCAACGGAGACTGCTGCCCGAAAATCGTAGTTCCAGAAAATCTGGCACTTCTCGTTTCGGACAATTGACTCTATATCCCTTGGAGCGCTCGGCAGGGCAGGGTCGCGACCAACACCGTAAGAGCGACAAAGGTGGTAATAGAGTACTCTTAGGGCCGCATTATGTCTATAGATATACGTTGTTCCTGCGTGGCTCGGACACCCCGATAGTATGTGTTCCAGGTACAACGTGTGCATGACACGCTCTGCACCCATCACTGGGAACTTCTTGACATAAAATGCGGGCGCGGTATGCTAAGGTGGAGATTACACCGTCCTGGCATGCGAAAATGAAGCCCTCTGTACCTGAATTGAGCCCTGATGATTTGAGGAAAGCAAAAGTTTGCTCCTTTGACAAGGACGTTTTTTCTACATTTCTGTGAAAGTTTCCGTCCATATGCTTGTCTAGTAGCTCTTGGTGAAATTTTACAACATCTGCTCTCTTTACTTCGGCTTTTAGACGTGAAGCATCTAGATGGAGTAATGCACTTTCCTCACTTCTGATGTTGAAATTCAAGCCAAGGGCCTCGGCAGCTTGCTCCGCGGCTTTGTAAAGGAACGCTCTTTCGCCAATCATCTCGTGGTTTCTGTCCATTTCTAGGAGAGGATCTCTGCCATTCGCAACTATGTACGCTGTACTTAAAACAATTCGGTCATGAAGACATTGGAGACTAAGAAGTCCGCGTCCGCCTTGACGGCGTGAAATGTATAATCGCGGAACTGACGAATTGATATGCAAGCTTTTATGCATATGCATGATCTTACGCGTGGTGACATCAAGGGCCTTAAGCTCGTTCTTCGTCCATTAGACCACCCCAAACGAGTAGAGTAGAACCGGGAGGGCAAGCATGTTAGTCGCAGATACCTTGTTCAACGCCGACAGATTGGAAGACCAAATCTGTCTAAGAAGATGCTTGTATCTGCCTCGGAGAGACTCCTTCACTGATGTTACGTCCTGAGTGCGGCTTTGAGGCACGCCCAGGTATGTATAGGTCTCTCCAGTGTTAAGAAGTCTAATAACACTCATATCTACAAGCTCAGGGTCCTTGGAAACGCCAGTAATCTTTCCTTTCTTCAAACGAATTTTGGCACACTTGTCCGAACCAAAGTCCATCCCAATCTCTCCTGTGTAGTTTTTGACGATATTTATAGCAGTTTGAAGTTTTCTTTTACTAGCGGCATAGATCTTCAGGTCATCCATATAAAATACATGAGTGACCTTATGCTCACGCTGATTAGTGTCGCCACAGAGGTATTCAGGAGAATTTCGTAGTGCGAGAGACAGAGGCAGAAGTGTGATGCAAAAAAGCAAAGGGCTCATACTATCCCCTTGAAAGATGCCCCTCTGGAAGGTGACCTTGTTCGTCGTCAGACGATGATTCCTAGATGAGATGATAAATCTAGTTTTCCAAAGAGGCATCAGTCCCTCTATGCATCTCACTATGTGTGGATGTACCTTCAAGTCATTACAGGCATCTTTACAGACACACCTGTCAATTAGCAGGTTCTCTCGATAGCCTGCTACACCTTTTTTCGAGCCTCGTTGTTCGTACATCTCTCGCCACACAGGCTTAATTCGTCGAACGATCCTGTTGTTTAGGACAGCTGTAAAGATCTTATACAGTGTGTTTAAACAAGTTATTGGCCTGTAATTCTCTGGTCTAGGCAAGTTGCCTTTTTCGGTAGGAGTATAGTGCGTCCTAACACCAGCCACCACCATCCTAACACCAGCGGAATGGGCGTCTCCGACTTTAAATATGAGGTGAATATGCGGGCCAAATGTTGGCGTATAGAAGTAAACTTCTTCCACCAAAAGTTCTTAATACAATCTGGTCCAGCACCGGAAAAGTTCTTCGTGCCTCTAAGTGCTTTTTTCACCTCTTCGGCAGTGACTGATGGGCACTCCTCCTCAGATTTTATAAGGCTGTCGCAAAACTCCTTGGAGCGGATGATGTTGTCAGTAGCTTCTTTCAACTCTAGTGTTTTCGGGATCTTGTACAGCTCTCTCCAAAAAGTCTCTACCTCCTTGGGCTTGGGTGGATTTTTTAAAAAAACATGGGGATCACTGAAGAGTCGTGATGGGTCAGCAAGAAACTGCTGATTCTCCCTGTTCCATCTCTCCCTCTTCTGTATCCTCCTCCTTGCTTCAGATAACAGCCTTATTTTGTCAACAACATGCTGCTTGATTGTCAGCAGCTTTGACTTGTTCAGTGTGTGATTCAAGGTCCTTAGTTCTTGGGCGAATTTTCGAACCCTTTCCGTGAACGGTCTACCAGATGTTATGTAGTCAATCACACATTGAACACGGGACGCATTCTGTCTTGCCCATCCAATTTTCTTGTTTAGTTGATGCAAGCGTCTTCTGGTCTTCTGATACATCGTCGGTTTCAGCCTTCGATTTGAATCAGCCAAAGCTCTCGCAGCACCATAAACTGAGCAATTGATGGTCCAGAGGTCGGACTCTTGCGAGATATCTCCACGAAGGGAGGCATCCATTTCAGCCAGACCTTGGGGCTTGAGAGGAACTTGCATGCTGATGTTCCTCCTTATACTGAAATTGCGATCATCTTTCAGAAGGTGCCTGCTTTCTGCGGTTGGTCTTAATGTCGTTTCATCTTCGTCTGCAGTTTGTTCAAGCAGCGGTTGAGGAAGCGCTCCGCGTACATATCCATTTTTCCGGAGGTAGTCGGCTTGATTTCGCAAAGACTGATGCGAAACGTGCTGAAGCTCTAGGTGTTTCTGGCACCACAGAGTGTGCATACGCGCCATAAAGCCTCCGCGAATAGGGATAATGCTGGCGTCGTAGCAGTCTAGCATCTCATTCTTAAGTTGATCCGTCCACTCAATGTGGGCGTTTCGCCGGTTCGTCGTCGTGTTTCCATCTAAATTATTTTCAGCACCCCGAACTCTAGGATGATCGGCATTGTTTGCCGATCCATTGTCGGGTGCTCTGCGCATACGATCGTTTTGAACCGCATCTACAACATTTTGGTGGTTTTGGTTTCATTGTTGTTCCAACGAGCAGCTAGGGAAAGGGTTTGTCAATCCTTGTAGAGCCCCGCGTGCAAGGATAAGGCTGATACTCTGAGACGTCGCCCGGTATCCCAGAGTAACCGTTAAAGACACCTCACCCAGGTGCCATGCAGCTTTCGGCACGGTTCTCACACTTTCGCTTAGGGGTTATTCCTTCGGGACCATCCCTGGACAATTGTCCGCGACTGCTTATTAATTATTGTAACCATTTTCAGCCGAAACCCTTGGTACGGGGACCCTTTATCCGCAACCCGAGGACGCGTTTATATATATATATATATATATATATATTTCGGTTTCGGTTTCGATTCCCTTGGAATAGAACCGCAGGGCTTATGACAAAGCCACCGAACGCGTCCTCGGGTTGCGGATAGAGGGTCCCCGTACCAAGGGTTTCTGCTGAATATGGGTACAATAATTAATAAGCAGTCGCGGACAATTGTTCAGGGATGGTCCCGAAGGAATAACCCCTAAGCGAAGGTGTGCGAACCGTGCCGAAAGCTGCATGGCACCTGGGTGAGGTGTCTTTAACGGTGACCCTGGGATATCGGGCGATGTCTCAGAGTAATAGCCTTATCCTTGCACGCGGGGCTCTACAAGGATGGACGAACCCTTTCCCTAGCTGCTCGTGGGAACAACAATGAAACCAAAAAACCACCAAAATGTTGTAGATGCGGTTCAAAACGATCGAACGCGCAGAGCACCCGACAATGGGTCGGCAAGCAATGCCGATCATCCTAGAGTTCGGGGTGCTGAAAATAATTTAGATGGAAACACGTCGAAAAACCGGCGAAACGCCCACATTGAGTGGACGGATCAACTTAAGAATGACGTGCTAGACTGCTACGATGCCAGCATTATCCCTGTTCGCGGAGGCTTTATGCTCTGTGGTACCAGAAACACCCAGAGCTTCAGCACGTTTCGCATCAGTCTTTGCGAAATCAAGCCGACTACCTCCGGAAAAATGAAGAAGTGCGCGGAGCGCTTCCCCGACCGCTGCTTGATCAAGCTGCAGACGAAGATGAAGAGACACTAAGACCAACCGCAGAAAGCAGGCACCTTCTGGAAGATGATCACAATTTCAGTACAAGGAGGAACATCAACATGCAAGTTCCTCTTAAGCCCCAAGATCTGGCCGAAATGGATGTCTCCCTTCGTGGAGATATCTCGGAAGAGTCCCACCTCTGGACCATCAATTGATCAGTGTATGGCGCTGCGAGAACTTTGGCTGATTAAAATCGAAGTCTAAAACCGACGATGGATCAAAAGACCAAAAGAAGCTTGCATCAACTGAACAGGAAAATTGGATGGACAAGACAGAATGCGTCCCGTGTCCAATGTGTGATTGACTACATAACATCTGGTGGACTGTTTGCGGAAAGTGTTCGAAAGTTCGCCCAAGAACTAAGTATCTTGAATCAAACACTAAAGAAGTCAAAGCTGCTGATAATCAAGAAGCATATTGTTGACAAAATACGGCTGTTATCTGACGCAAGGAGGAGAATACAGAAGAGGGAGAGATGGAACAGGGAGAATCAACAGTTTTTCTTTGACCCATCGCGCCTCTTAGGCGATCTTCCTGTTTCTGGAAAAAATCTACCCAAGCCCAAGGAGATAGAGACTTTTTTGAGAGAGGTATACAAAATCCCGAAAACACTGGAGTTGAAAGAAGATACTGGCAATATCATCTGTTCAAGGAGTTTTGCGACAACCTCATAAAATCTGAGGAGGAATGTCCATCAGTTACTGCCGAAGAGGTGAAAAAAGCACTCAGAGGCACGAAGAACTTTTCCGCTGCTGGACCAGATTGTATCAAGAACTTTTGGTGGAAGAAGTTTACTTTGATACACCAATATTTGGCCCGTATATTCACATCATATGTAAAGTCGGAGACGCCCATTCCGCAGTGGCTGGTGTTAGGACGCACTATACTCCTGCCGAAAAAAGGCAATTTGTCCAACCCAGAGAATTACAGACCAATAACTTGTTCAAACACACTGTATAAGACCTTCACAGCTGTCCAAACAACAGGATTGTTCGACGAATTGAGCCTGTATGGCCAGAGATGTACGAACAACGTGGCTCGAAAAAAGGTGTAGCAGGCTGTCGAGAGAACGTGCTGAATGACGGGTGTGTCCCATGAGCTCTTTGTTTTTTTACATCACACTCCTGCCTCTATCTAGCGCACTACGAAATTCTCCTGGATAACTTTGTGGCGACACTAATCAGTGCGAGCATAAGGTCACTCATGTATGTTATATGGATGACCTAAAGGTCTATGCCTCTGGTAAAAGCAAACTTCAATCTGCTATAAATATCGTCAAGAACTACACATGAGAGATTGGAATGGTCTTTGGTTTGGACAAGTGTGCCAAAATTCATCTGAAAAAAGGAAAGATTACTGGCGTTCCCAAGGACTCTGAGCTTGTGGATATAAGTATTATTAGACGGAGTCTAATAATAAAAATAATTTCGGAGTCTCTCCGAAGCAGATACAAGCGTCTTCTTCGACAAATTTGGTCTTCCAATCTGTCGGCGTTGAACAAGGTATCTGCGACTAACATGCTTGCCGACCCGGTTCTACTCTACTTGTTTGGGGTGGTTCAATGGACGAAGAACGAGTTCAAAGCCCTTGATGTCACCACACGTAAGATCATGCATATGCATAAATGCTTGCATATCAATTCGTCTTGCAACGACTGTTCCCAAAATATTCATTGCGAGTAATTGTCCTTGTGATTGGTGCTCTCGGAGGTGCGAAACTATCACTGGTTCGTAACCTTAAAGCCATACCGCGTGCCAAAAATATGCCAAGGCACTAGGGAGATGGATGCAGAAAGCTGTATGACCGCGGGTCTCACAAACGGCCATGCAGTTAACGAAAATCGAGAATTCCGAAGTTTATATTTATAATGCGCCAGTCACTATGAATAAAAAAAACCTACTAAGCAGTGACCTTCGGAATTCTTGTTGATCACAATAATTTTTGATGCAGCAATGAGTCGGTTGAGACCAATTTGATGTTCAACAAGATTTAAAAATTTATTCAATGAAGAGCGTGAAGAGTTAATTTTTTAACATTCGGATTTTTGATCGAGCAGCAGAATCGTGATTTCAAATTAAGAGCAACGCGTTACGCACCATTGTCATTTTTCAAAAATCAATCAAGCGGTTAGCACGTGGTTCGGCGGCCATATTCGACCCATGCCAAACCCGTGACCTTAAGATCAATTAATACAAGAGAATTAAATCACTGACTCTAATGATTTTATAGGCAAGGTTCCAGAACTCTAATATTCATCGAAGCAAAAGAAAGTAAGAGAGCATCACGAGAATAAAGAGGAGCAAAAACAAATCTTATATAGCAAAGAAACGTGGCGGAACTCGGTCGAGGCGAACTCGCATCGCAAAGGGTTTAAAGTCGGTAATTATGAGCTCGACCCTGAACGAATTTGCCAGAACATAAGAAAATATACCTTGACCATTCCTAACAAGCGTAGAATTTTCAGGTGCAAATCAAATTATATCAAATTATATCAAATTTTATCAAACAACAATAAGCCTCCAAAAGGTACGTTCGCCTGGCTCGAATTTCGAAGAGAGAGTATCAATCGATAATTCGCTCGGGAGAATGTGGGAGAGTCTTTCCGCTAGCAGCCAATTGAAGCGCAGTAACAACGTATTCGTGCGGCACAACCAATAAGATACCCGGGACCAATTCAAAATGCAAAGGGTGTGATGATGTGGTCCATGAACCCAAATTATAAATTATAAGTAGCAAATTACATGAGTAACCATTGTAATAGGTTTTCTTGAGATGATATAAGCTCTATTTTTCCACTGACGAGCAATCCAGGTGGAGAGATCGGTAAGTTATATGTCCCGGATTCCGTCAGCTGGTAAGGTTTAGAGCACACCCGCGAAGAGTATCAGCACGGGGAAGTCGAGGATTGGTGGCTTTCCCCGGTGACGAAGCTGGAGTTCTCAAGGTAGAAATCCTGGGCAGATTCGGCTTATAGAGCGCTTCGCTCTCAGCCCCACTCTCTCTCTCTCCCTCATCCTTCCTTCCTTCCTCGTCGTTGGCTATCATGTCCACTGTTCAGTGACAAGCCCAGGTTTACAAAACCCAAGTTACCTCGGAAAACCGGAGAACCGAAGGAATTAATCTTTTTTTATATATTAACATTTTGTGAGTGCTCTGAGATTTAGGTGCGGCTCCACCTTAGCCGGGGACTACCGGTTTCTATGTCCTGGCAAGGAACACGCGACAAATGACAACGAGAAAATCAAAGCGGTAGTTCCCGCCCCCAAACCCGAATCCCACCAGCCTCAGAGCTCTCTGCTTTTAAGAAAACAAAATCGGCATAATATGTGAAAATGAGCAGTAACGGGGTCAACCGACCAACAAAAAAAGAAAACGAAACCATCACCATGAGAGTAAATGCGGAAAGGTTAGGTTATGCGAGAAAAAAAAAACTAGGTAGCGCAATATTTGAAAAAATAAAAATCGGTTTACCTTCGGATATCGGTGAGTGCCGCGTTAAAATCGAGGTGACGGCAGTCATAACGCCACCGACGATTTCCCCGATGATTTGATATTTGAAGGCATTCGTTTTGAAAAAAGCGGAAGACTTCTTTCCTAGAGACACTACCCCCCAATAAGAAAAATGCCTTCAGTGACAGATCTCGGGGTAGGAAACAGATGCTATTTCTCTACAAGTTGGATATCTTGAGATACAAAAGGAATCAGGCTTATAGCCTAACAAAAAAAAAAGGATTGTTTTTTTCGCTTTCCGTACAACGAGGGTTGGTTAAAAACCTAACAAAACTTAATATCTACAAATTGATTGACCGAGAAAGCAAACTAATACGTCCAGAAAAATCGTTTTTAAAGGCTCTTTCCACTTTTATCTGGTCCAGGGGGGGGGGGGCGGGCCCGTCGTCGACTCAGGACGTCTCGGGAGTTGAAAAAAAAATCTTTTGAGGCCAGGCATCACAGTGTCCAGCCAGCCCCAGACGCGACATTCCCAATAGCCAAAAAAAAGGTTTATTCTGGTGTGTTTGAGACCACACCCGACTCCTTATCAGCCTGCTCATCATTTGTGCTACTGTAATATGGCTTTAGGTGTCGGACATGCTCCTTGCCAGCGAACTTCCCTCCGACCGTAACCAAGCTTCTCTTACTAATCTTAAAGGGGCCTTGGAATTTCTCCGAGAGTTTAGCTGCGACATTATCCTTCTTGTTAGACAAGACTCTTTGTCTCCTAAGGACCGAATCTTCTACCCGAAAATACCTATCCCTGCGCTTTTGATTATAATTTTTGGCCTGAGATTCGTAAGCCCTATCCAAGCGACGTACTGTCGTATCTCTGAGATGTTCCAATCTTTTAACCCTCTCTAACCACTCCTCAGGTTTTGGAAAAGTCCTGACATTGTCTCGTTCCAATTTTCGTCTGAGGTCTTGATACAGAAACGGTTGTCGGCCAATATTAAGGAAAGCCGGAGATACCTTTAAGGACCCATGGTTTGCGGTATTGTTCGCAAATCCCATTCCTTGTGATTATCATGGAGAAACGCGACTATCATAGTTTTAAGGACCCTATTGACCCGTTCTGTGGGATTTGCTTGAGCGTGATAGACAGGATTCGTCGTGTGAATAATTTCTAGCTTTGCACACATTTGCTTCATTACTCTATTGCAATACTCGGTACCATTATCAGTGTGCAGAACCTCGGGAGTACCCCACCTTGATATTATTAAATCCTGGAAGTTATTGCGGATAGTTGGGCCATTGGCTGTCCTAATCGCAACCACCTCAACCAATTTGGTGGATAGGTCTTGCAAAACCAACACGTATCGGTATCCAGACTTACTGGGTGGTAAAGGGCCCATGATGTCCGATGCAACCACGGTCCAAGGCTGCTCGACAACGCGTTGTCCCATTAGGCCGGCCGGACGAGCCTGTTCCACTTTGCACCTTCGACAGGAATCACAACGCCTAACAAACCTAGAGACTCTACTAAAACACTATCTCTAAGCTCCTCGGGAACCGCCAGTTTCCAGGTTCTGTCTAAGCCCCAAGATCTGGCTGAAATAGATGCCTCCCTTCGCGGAGATATCTCACAAGAGTCCGACCTCTGGACCATCAAGTGCTCAGTTTATGGTACTATGAGAGCTTCGGCTGATTCAAATCGAAGGCTAAAACCGACGATGGATCAAAAGACCAAAAGACGCTTGCATCAACTGAACAAGAAGATTGGATGGGCAAGGCAGAATGCGCCCCGTGTTCAATGTGTGATTGAGTACATAACATCTGGTATACCGTTCACGGAAAGGGTTCGAAAGTTCACCCAAGAACTAAGGATCTTGAATCACACACTGAACAAGTTCAAGGTGCTGACAATCAAGCAGCTTATTGTTGACAAAATACGGGTGTTATCTGATGCAAGGAAGAGAATACAGAAGAGGGAGAGATGAATGAGGGAGAATCAACAGTTTCTTGCATCATATCGTATGATACTGTATCATAATTCATCATATTATATGGTATTGTATCATACTTTATCATATTACATGGTATTGCATTATATCGTATCATATTGTGTCATATAGTATGATATTATATCATAAAGTATCATATTGTGCGATATTTTATCATGTTCCATCGTATTGCATTATATTGTATGATACTGTATCATATTCTATCACAGTATATGATATTGTATCGCATTGCACCGTATTGCCTCATGTTGTAGCATAGCATATGATTTTGTATCATATATTGTGATATTGTATCATATTGTATGATTCTGTATCATATTCCATCATATTATATTATATGGTATCTAATTGTATGATATGGTATCAAATTGTATGACAGAGAAAGAGAGAGACAGGGGGAGCAAGGTTGACGAGAGGAAAAGAAGTGGGAGAAGTGAAGGAGAAATCGAGAGGGAGAGCAATTAGAAGAGTCAGTCAGTGGGAGAAGCGTAGAAGAGATAGAGGAGAGGAAGCGTTACCCTTGGAGCCCTAAAGTGCTTTTACCAGTGGTGTAGTCGAGGCCCAGTGGGGCCTAGCGGCACTAGGCCACCTTTTTCCCTTAATTGAGCGTCCCCATGCAAGAACAAGACATAGATTTTTCTAGCGCGGTGGCGTTGGCCCCTGACAACTAGAAATCGAAATACGAAATTTTGAATTTTAAAACATAGATTATTGTTAACCGATCAAACGAACTTACCTGTTGTGAAGTTCGATCGGGATTATTTGAGTCGTCTCGTCCGAATAGATCATAATGTAGTAGTGCCAATCCTACACGGTTTATCCACAATATTTAAAAGAAAGCAAATTGAATTTTCCCGCGTGTTCCACTAGCACCCATGACACGTTGCTAGGGGAAACTTTCATTATTTCAAAGTTCTCAAATCGCAATCACTAGGGTTACTATCTGAAGGATATTTCCTGGGAAAGGGTGGGTATGATCTATTCGGACGAGACGACTCAAATAATCCCGATCGAACTTCACAACAGGTAAGTTCGTTTGATCGGTTAATTATTTTTCGTCGTCTCGTCCTCTAGATCGTAATGTAGATATTCAAAGTTTATTGCGGTTTGTCAAATAAGCATTTGTTATGCATAGAACATATAGTGAACACAAAGGAAAAACTTGGGTAACTTAATGTTACAAATTTTTTACATTATTATAGCCGTAGCAAACGCATCGCTGTTATCTAAGGGTCTATTGTGAAATCGCGCAAATGCGGTTGATTTCTGAGACCAACCCGCTGTTTGGCGAATCGTATCAATGCTGATTCCCGCTCGACTGGCAGCTGATGTCGAGGCATGTCTAGTGCTATGTGCCTTGAATACAGATGTGTCCAACGTAATCTTAGATAAAGTCTGCATTCTTTGACCTGTTGACAGCGCAATTAAAGTAACTAACTTATATGTTAGCTGTTCTAGAGAAATTTTTTCGTTAGGATACAAAGTCTTTAAGAAATCCAACACTGACGATGGATCCTAAGTAGAGTCATATTTAGCGCTCTGAGGTTTTAACACGGAAATTCCTTCAAACATTCTTTTTATCGTCATATCATTTCCTAAATCGCGTGATAGTACTAGGGACAAAGCCGATCGGTACGAACTGACAGTGCCATAGGCTCCTACTCTCTTGAAAATATCTGTTAAGAAAATTATTACGTGCTGAATGTCGGCATCAAGTACGTAAATATTCTTGTCAAACCAGTAGTTCCACCACAATCTAATAGGCTTCTCATATTGTTGTAAAGTTGACTTCGCTAGGGAGACGAACATGATTGGAATCGCTTCCTCTGATACACCCCTTCGTTTGAACGCTTCCCCGATAATCTGCCTGCTACCAGGGTAACAGTTCTCCATAACGGGTGTTCCTCCCTGAAAGGAGACTTGATTAAATCGAGTTGAGGACGGAAAATTAAAGGCTCCGAAATCAACAAACTGGTAAACACAGGATACCATGATTGTGCTGGCCACAAGGGTACGACTAGAACTCCGTCTGCCTTATCTGTTACAATTTTCTTTAAGCATCGCAGGATTAAGGCAAAGGGAGGAAACGCGTAAAAGTAATACTCAGCCCAGGAAATTGTTAGTGCATCAATTGCATAAGACTTTGGATCAGCGTGCCAAGATATGAATTTCTTACATTTCGCGTTGATGTTTGACGCGAAAAGATCAATATCGAAAATCCCGAATTTTCCTGTAATTACTTTGAAAACCTTTGAATTTAATTCCCATTCAGTTTCAGGTGAAAGAACTCTAGATTCGCTATCGGCAATGACATTTTCTTTCGACCTGATATAAGAAGCAAATATCCAAATGTCCCGCTCTGCACACCATTCCCAGATGATCCTGGCAATCTCATTCAATTGTGGGTATTGTATACCACCCATACGATTTACGTAGGAAATCGCTATAGTATTATCTATGCGCATCAATATTTCACAAGATCTATGATCTAGTGCGAAACAACGTAATGCATAGAAAGCAGCTTTTAATTCCAAATAATTTATATGGTGTGACCTTCCGTCCGTACTCCACCAACCATGAGTTCTTTCTTCTCCGCAGCATGCTCCCCATCCCGTCAGTGATGCATCGGAGAAAATTTCAAGCTGGTAATTATAGTCCCGAAGAGGGTTATAAATGGACATGACGTTTCTACCCCACCATTCAAGTTCTAATTTAACATTCGGAGTTATTATCATGCTCATATCGTAATTGCCCGACTTTTGAATAGCTAAGAACTTTCCGTGTTCCATGGATTTTGTGTAAAGGCGACCGTACTTTACCGCCGGACAGGCTGACACTAAAATTCCAATACATTGTGCAAAATCCCGAATTATACACTCCGATTTCGATAAATACTCATTTACTACGTCTGAAATCCTATGCCTTTTGTCTAACGGGAGTTCTACTGGATATTTTTCACTATTGAATAAGCACCCAAGAAATTTTCATAACCTTGAGGGTGTTAAACTACACTTTTCAAAATTAAGTAAAAACCCCAGAGACTCTAAGAGATCTTTATCTTTTGTAACATTCAAAGTGCATGCTCCTTCAGTATTACCGGTAAGCCATATATCATCTAAATAAATAACTGATATAAATCCTTCAGACCTAAGAAAGTGAGCAACCGGCTTTAACAATTTTGTAAAAACGTACGGACATGTGCACAGGCCAAACGGTGGACAATTAAATTGATATAGTATGCCGTTAAATTCAAATCTTAAAAAAATTTTAAATTCATCTGCTATAGGGACTAACAAAAAGGCGTCCCTCAGATCTATTGTTGCCATGTAACAATCCCGAACAAGTAAACGTAATACCGTTTTTGAATCTTCCATTTTGAAATGGGGCGGATCAAGAAAGGTATTCAAATTTTTCAAATTTAAAATAAATCTGTTTTCCCCATTCGATTTCTTCACAAGAAAATAAGTCGAGAGAAACTGACCGTCACTTGGTTCACATTCTGAAACAGCGCCTTTTTTCCAAAGCTGTTTGATTGAATGGTAGGTATCCCTAAACTCAGATTGAGAAAGATGTTTATGTTTTGGTATAAAGTTCTGAACAACCTTCTTTACAAAAGGAATTCGGTACCCCTGTACCCATTGCAAAATTGAAGTGTCGCTGGTAAATTCTTTCCAAACATCAATAAAGAATTTTAACCTGGCAGCCGTTTTACTTACATTTAATGTCGACGACGGTTCATCTGCGAATACCGAGACCGGTTCTGCCCGCCCTGACGAGAGGAGTTGTAGCTCTTCTTCGGCGGGCCCTTCGAGTTCAAAGCTGGCTGATTGTTAGAGTAAGAAGCAGCATTAAATCCTGATGAACCCGATTGACATTTAGACTGGAGATCCCGTTTTGGCTTCTTTGCAGGAATATTGGGTGAAGGTGGCTTCGAGATATCCTTGGCTTGCTTCTCCATAGCCTGAGCCGCTTTCAAATGTTCAGGGAAATTCTCACCATATAGAAATTTATCCACTGGTAAATCCTCAGACATATTCTTGACGATTCTGTTGAGGTTAGGAGTGATAAACGCTCGTCTAGTTGCGGAAATGCTGTGAAAAATGTCTGCTAATACGCGGCCTGCATCGCTGTGGTTAGCGACAAGAGAGGTATTTTCTTTATTTCCTGACTTTAAACAAGCTGTCAGCGCAGGACCGATTGCGCACAAGCCAGCACCAAGCTGCTGCTGCGACAGTGCCTGAAATTTATCTTTCTTCATTGCAGCGTCGGTCATCGTTCGCTTTATTTCAGGGTTGATAGCCGGGGGTTTAACAATAGTGAAATTTTTAGGTTGGGGGTATTTCTGTAATATTTCCTTCTTTATCTCGGCTGGTAATCCACTTTTAATTATCTCCGTCCATCTGTCAGCCAACGCCTGATGGATATTTTCCGCCTGTAAATTATCCTTGTTTGGATCCTCTCCGAGAATTTTGAACAATGACTCATCAAGCTGTGGGTCTTCGGCTGTTTCAATGCCCTTGTCCAAAGGGTTCGGGTCCGACACTTTGTGAACGTTCGATGAAGACATAACCTCACTTCCGACAACCAGTGGTTGTGGCTGTACACTCTGACCATTATTATGCTCACCTCTCATGACGGGCGGCAAAGAGTGAGAACGATGTTCAAAAACCCGGTTGGGCGGTCGTGATACGGACCTACTGGGTGTCGGGGAAAATCGTGAAACACTACGCTCACGGGAGACACTGCGACTTGAAGAAAGATTCCTTGAGGGTGATGGCCGACTCGATCTAAGTAATCAAAGAGCAATAATTTGATTATAAGGGGATTCGTCGTGCCTCGCAGGCAGCGATCAAATCAATTAGGTCGAAAAAAAACACACTGAGAATAAAGAAATAAATAAGTAAATGCCTACCGGCCATAATGCGACGTATCTCTCGGATAGCGTTCACGATTATCTAGCCGATAATGGTATGACTCGATGCTTGGTGAACCACGGGAGCCATGACGTGAGCGAGAACGCATGGCAGCTTGCCTGCGTTTTTCCATTTTTCTCTCCAAGCGTTGGATTTTTCTTCTGATCTCATAGCTGGAAGATCTGCTCCGTCTCTTCCTTTTACGATGAGGACTTCTTTCAGATGAATATTCACTTTTTCCCATTTATATAATTTTTATACAGCGTAACGACGTGGATGAAACCGCACAAAAAACACAATGAAAGTTTCCCTAGCAACATGTCATGGGCGCTAGTGGAACACGCGGGAAAATTCAATTTGCTTTCTTTTAAATATTGTGGATAAACCGTGTAGGATTGGCACTGCTACATTATGACCTAGAGGACGAGACGACGAAAAATGATAGATAATTATATTCCGCATCTTTTTTTCCTTTGCAAGAAAATCTTATCTTTTTTAGATTTTTGGAAAATTGCAAAAAAAAATTTTTTTTAAGGTTAATTTTTAATTCGATTTTTTCTATACTCGTGCTCAAATCAACAGTTTTTTGAATTTCTTCATAAAATTTATAGGAAGCACTTCTTATAGTGTTCTTGTTATGACGGTTAGCGATAAAAATTTTCAACTTTATTTATAACAATATAAAAAATTATTTTTTAGGCTATTGCATAATTAGTTCCACAAAACGTTTGAGCGTTTCGTTTATCGAGGAAAGTTTGAGCAAACAAAAACTTCCTGTGGAGAGGTTGTTCAAAAAAGTACAAAGAAGTTTTCTGCAGAGGCTTTTTTAAAATAAATTAATAGGTAAAACACTGTGAACGCTAAACATTAAGCGCGCGACTGATCTTTTATGCGCGTATTACACCGATTTGGAACGTCTTTCTTTATACGGCTGTACGATGAACTCGAAATGTAATATAGGAGGATTATTGAAGTGCTAGATGACCGTCAAACGCCCTTCAGCCTTTTTGATCCCATACGTAGCCAAGACGTTGCAGTTTTCTGCTAAAACAAAATAGATCATTTCTATTCTGAGTACCGAAGTGCGCGCTTCGTACGCGTATTGCGAGTATTAACTTCAGTGAAAATAAAATTTATAATTTATAATAATAAAATTATTATAAAAACGAATTTTCGAATTTCTATAAAGACAAGCGAATCTCAAGGTTCTTCTAGAGGAAGGAAACGAAGAACAAAGGAAGAAGCGTTATAATTTCAATAATAATTCTGTAATAAGGCTTTTCAAAAGAAAATTTTTGTAACGCAGGGCGAAGAATACGTCTCTACTTCTATTTATATAAATTATTATAAACATGAATATTCGCTAAATGAATAAAAATGTAACATATTTTATGTTAATTGAAGTGTTATTATTTATTCTTAGACCTGAACCCCTATAACCCGCCTAAACGTCAAGACGTCCCAATTCGGCATAATCCACGCATAGATGACCAGTCGCGAGCTTACAGTTTAGCGTTCACAGTTTTTTACCTAATAATTTATGTAAAAAAAAGCCTTTGCAGAAAACTTCTTTGTACTTTTTTGAACAACTTCTCCGCAGGAAGTTTTTGTTTGCTCAAACTTGCCTCGATAAACGAAACGCTCAAACGTTTTGTGGAATGATTCATGCAATAGCCTGGAAAATAATTTTTTACATTGTTATAAATAAAGTTGAAATTTTTTATCGCTTAATATAACAATCTGTCTTTTAAAATTCAAAGTTTCGTATTTCGATTTTTAGCCGTCAGGGGCCAACGCCACCGCGGTAGAAAAATCAATGTCTTGTTCTTGCATGGGGACACTCAATTGAGCTATTTCAATGGTTTGTTTTATTATTGCATCATTAAACCATAGGACGTGGCTACGTTTACCGAAATTGCGGTACAAATAGCTGAATTTTTTCGGTACAAATAAGGGGAGCTGGAAAGGGGGCTATATTTATTGAAATTTCGGTACGTATAGCTGGATTTTTTCGGTACGTGTAGACACCTCCTAAACCATATCCCTTTCGGGATAAACTCTCAACTCATTTGGTTCTAGTCCTGTTGGGCCACCGAGGATTGAGTAGGTATTCATAGGAAAGGGAAAAGAAAGTATAGAGGAGTAGATAGAATATGAAAATTTCCATAATTGACAATGTTGCTAATAGTTCCTGTTACTTTGATTTTTTAATTTTACAATATTATAGATTCAAATTCAAATATTCTAAATATCAGGTCAATTTAGAAATAAATATTTCAAAATTTCATATTACAAGCCTTGACAGTCAGTTTCGAATATAATGATTTTCGATGTAAATATTGAGCAATTTAAAATTGAGAAACTTAACAATGTCTAATTTGTATTTGAAGATTTATACAAATGAATAATTTCTAATTAAAAAGTATGCGATTGATGAATTTCAAGAATGAATAATAATTCTAAAAGAAGTGTTAAAAATAAAACGAAATGAAATTTAAAAATCAAAAATTGTGATTAAAATCAAAATAGATAAGAATCAAACTAACTGAAATTGATACCTTAGTAATTGAATAACTTCGATAATTTCAAATGGCTGCAATTTTAGAGTTCTGAATTTTTAATTTGAATACTAAATTTTCCATTTTTCCCTTTCATAAGTTTTAATTTTGGAATTAAAATTGAATTGGTTGAATTTTGGAAAGTATAACTAACAGTTTGAAAATTAATAATTTTTAAGTGATTTAAATTTACTCCAAATAACTAAAATTATGAAGGGCTCAAGTGTGAAAAAGATTTAATATTCCAAATTTTAGTGACTAAAATTTTTTCAGTTTGAAGTGAAGTTTGCGTTCGTTTAAGTTTCAGCGTTTCGGGGTAGAAATTTTTTCATTTTCAATGATTCCCATTAAAAATTAATATTTATTTTGATCTTTTTTTTTAGAATAATTCAATTAATTTTTCGATTATAGAAATATATGTCTAATCAGCTTTAATATTAAGTTATAATTTTCATATATAATAACAATTCAAAGTTTCAGAAGCTTTGATTTTGAATGATTCAATTTAGTTTTCAATTTCAAATTGTCAAGTAATTATCGCTTGGAATTTAAAATTATTAAAATTTATAAGTTTTCAATTATTTACTTTTCAACGATTTTCATTAAAAATTACAGATCTTCAATTCCTTTGAATTTTAAATGATTCAATTTCCACACATCGAGTCTTAAAATATTCAATTTTTAACTTTTTGAAATTTTCCTATTTTCGAAATTTTAATCTGAAATAATTCAATTTCGTGATTCTTCAACTAATAATAAAATTGCTTCATTTTTAGCGCTTCAAATCACAAATTATACAATTCAACTCTTTTTTTTTCTCATTAAATTGTGCAAAATCGTTCCACATATATATTTTTTAAATTTATAACTTTTTCAATTTCAAATTAGAAATTATTAATCATTGTTCTAAATTTTTTTTTTAATATCTAAAAATTGGATTAATAATGGATTTCTACATTTTTTACATTTTTATTTCATAATTTTTATTAGTTAATTATTTTTAATGCCGGGAAATAAAAATGTAGAGTCGTGAAGGCGCAATTTGCGCGCGTATATTTACTGCTAGTACACCTTATAATAAAACGTGTTTCTGTATTTTCCTTTACCAAGCACAACACTTTTCTTATCCTACTTATTATATTCAAAGTTTATAGATTTATTGCTAAAAGGTTTGCTGATGTTTATCGACTTTCGCAATTGATCATGTATGTAAAAAAACGGTGGGTTTCGCAAAGAGAGTATATTTTTTCTAAACTATATGCTATATGCTCTGACATACACACTGTGTGTATGTGTAAAATATATAACCAAGTTTTAATCAAATCATAAAAGTCGTATCAACTTTCTTGTCTATACCTCATTGCAATCCTGGAGGATAGGGGGGAGGGGGCGCTGGGCCATTTACATTTTTAGGACTACACCACTGGCTTTTACACCTCTGCATGCACGCTCGCGCGTATGCATGAATTTCCAAGCGGTCATACCAACCTTCGATAAATCTACTAATATTTCAGTTATCTTTCAGTAATTTTCTTCCAGTGTAAAATATTGCTATAGAATTACTATAATATTACTAGATTTATCGAAGGTTCGAATGACCGCTTGAAAATGCATGCGTACGCGCGAGCATGCAAGTAGTATACCCGTACCATAGGACAGATTTAGGACAGATTTCCTATCTCACCCTTTTGGTTCGATGTTCCGTATTCATCATTTTGCTATGAGGTTTGAATCTTTAAGCATATAATTTTTATCTTTTCCTTGAAAAAATATCCTCAAGATGCTCTCTTGATGGTAATCTGCACGAATACCACCACAAGCATTTAAACAGTTTTTCGCAAAACAAGCATGGAATCTTGTACTTTCTCTACAAGTAAACCGTAGACCAAGTGCGTCCTTTTGCAAAGTCTGTCAAACACTTTGCCACACTACTTTTCCACACTAGTTTCTAAATGACATGAGGATAATTGGTACCAGTTTAGGAGGATTCTATTGATCATCTCGCCAGATGATGCTAGTTATACTGCTTCAATTATACTCTTCTCATTGAGGCGCAAGTGTGGAAAAGCAAGTGTGAAGAGTGTCAAAAAAGTAGCGTGGCACAGCCCTACTGAAAATTTGCGGCCACATTTTAGGTTGCATTTGCGACCGATTTTTTAAACATGAAAATGAGTGAAAATGAGATTAAAATGAGATTAAGCAATGAGCATAGTTGTTGCATCTTAATCAATTGAATTATACAAATTTTTAAGTGTATAGCGCATAAAATTGATTTGGAACACCCCACCCCACCCAGTCCCTAACCCAGCTAACCCCTAAAACCACCTCTACCAAACGACAAGCAGGCTACCCACCTATCCCTGGGAACAGCGAGTTTAGTCGCCTATTTTTTTTTGAAATAAGTACATTCGAACCCCACAAGCGTGCTAACCCACCTATGCCTGGGAACAGCGAGTTTAGTAGCCTATTTTTTTAAATAATTACATTCGACACCACAAGCGTGCTAACCCACGTACCCCCTAACTCACCTAACCCCTAGAAACGATTACTACCAAACCACAGGTAGGCTAAGCAACCTACCTCTGGGAACAGCTATTTTAGTCGCCTATTTTTTTGAAATAATAACATTCGACACCACGAGCGTGCTAACCCACGTCCTTTGAACTTAGGGGTAGTTTCTTCCAACTCTTTAGGGGTAGCTTAGTAGTATTACGTTTGACCCAGGATACTTACCGTCCAGCGCTGATATTCATGAAACTTGGCACATGGGTGGAGTTTAAAAAAAACCGGGGTAGAGTTTCGACTAAACTCGCTGTTCCCATGGTAGGTGGGTTAAACTGCCTGTGGTTTGGTAGTATTTGTTTCTATGGGTTGGGTGAGTTAGGGGGTACGTGGGTTAGAACGCTTGTGGTGTCGAATGTGATTATTTAAAAAAAATAGGCTACTTAATTCGCTGTTCCCAGGGGTAGGTGGGTTAGCCTGCCTGTGGTTTGGTAGGATTCGTTTCTAGGGGTCAGGTGAGTTAGGGGGTACGTAGGTTAGCACGCTTGTGGTGTCGAATGTAATTATTTCAGTAAAATAGGTGGCTAAATTCGCTGTTCCCAGGGGTAGGTGGTTTAGCCTGCTTGTCGTTTGGTAGAGGTGGTTTTTAGGGGTTAGCTGGGTTAGGGGTAGGTGTTGGGTAGGTGGGGAGGGGTGTTTCAAATCAATTTTATGAGCTATACACGGGGAAAAAAATATGGCTATAATAGTAAAAACACGAGTCATGCTTTTGTCGCAGGTTTCATTCCATGCTTTTGAAGCCGTTATCCCTCGCGAAAATAGCTCGACCTTCGCCTTGCTATATTTGTAAAGAACTCACTCTATTAGAGTATGAGTACTCATACAAAAGAGATATTAGGCCACGCCTACTTACGAACATAGCTTCACAGCAAGCTATTCTTCAAGTTTTCTTACAACCGTAGTAAGGCAAAGTTTCTTTATGGTATGAGACATTTAATGCTGAAGATGTCTAACCTGATGCCAATATTGTTGGAAATTCATACCAATTTTGCACATGAAGTTCCGTGCTGTAATATTCAGAGCTCAGCCTACTATAACAGTGCGATTTTTTTCTCCGTGATTGACAATTTGTGTAATTTTATTGATTAAGATGCAACAACTATGCTCGTTGCTTAATCTCATTTTCACCCCATTATAGGGGTGTTTTTTGGTTCTAGCTAAAAATGTTGGGGGTATATGAATTTTTTTGACCTCGGATTCGGATTCAGCGATAAAAAATACATAGGAATGCATGGATCTGGTTCAGGGATATGAAATTCAATTTTTTTGTGGGGCTGTGTTATAAACCGCTAAAAAATTTGCGTTGACTTAATTTTTATTATATAATTAGATGGATGTAATTTATCAGTAGATAGCAAAACTTACATCCTTTTATTACTTAATTTTTATTGTTTGAGGTGTAATTAAATAAGCACAATCATGATTATTTATCAATTAAACAACAAAGTTTATTGAAGTACGTGGTAAAATTTACCGTAATAATATAATATTTATAATATTTCTGATAATATAATAATAATATAATAGTTTATAATATATTTATAATATTTCGAAATGTGGCCGCAAATGCGACCTAAAATGCGGCCGCAAATGGAGTTTCTGTCTCACCATCAGGAAGGTAGTCATTTTTTTGCGATTTATTATTATTATTATTATTTTAGAATTTCTGAGAATTTTCAAAGCTTTCTCATCTTCCAACTCAAGAATATTTCCAAGAATATTCAAACTATTATCCGTTTTCCAACTGGTAAAACTGAGGATGAGTAACGATTACACTGTCAACACTGGGCCTCCTCGGGCAGCGAACTCTCTGTTGGCCTTTCGTTAAACAATCGTTACGGCGTCGTGTACTATTTTTCGAATGTCCAAATCTTCTTTCAAATATATAGAGCAAGTTTTTCGCTGGAATTTTTTTCAAATCTGAAGTACCTTGATACATTTTGTCCATGAAACTATAAAAACCGGCGGTTTGTAAGGTGTAAAGGGAGAAGGAGTAGAAGTGGCCGCACATTGCCAAAAGAAATCAGTATAAGAGAATGAGTTTTGGGTAAGTTTTTTGAAGTTTGGGTTTGTGATAGAAAGTGATGGGTGGGGAAGGGAGGAGACAGGCGAGGGAGTGTTGAGGCTAACGGTCGGTTAACACGGAATAGCAGCATGCCGTTTACGCGGAGTCCACAGCGTGTTTCCAAAAGGAGACAGAGTAAATCTGGTGAGAACAGTAAAGCAAATGGAGATAGCGATAGTAAAGGGAGAGGGTATCGTCGTAGACAAGGCAAGCAGTGAGAGGAGCGCAGCTGATACGTTCGCTACGCCTTTGAACCCCGTGACAACGGCAGAGTCGAGTCAAGGAAGGGGTCATAGGTGCGGAAGGTCCACTAATTTAGAAAGATTTAGATCATAGAGTTCGGGGTCGAGAGATTTTCTACACAGGTGGCAACAGGCGGCGAGCGCGATGAGCAGCGAGATCATAAATAGTGAAGGGCAGAAAGCGGGGGACGAGTAAAAGAAAAGAGAATGGGTGGACGAAGATGCGGAGAGGGGCAATGAAATTAAAAAAGTCGAGACAAAAAAAAAGAATACCAGAGAGAGAGATAGGGATAAAGGGAATATGTTGAAAAAATTAGAAGCCCTTAGAAAGGGATTTAAAGATGAGACTTGCGGACGATTGGATGAGATTTGCAGAAGACTAAATGATATGCAGAGGCAAGGGGAGGAGGTAAAAGACGAAGTAAGAAAAGTGAGACAACAGTGGGAAGAATGGGATGAATTATGGAAAAGAGAGAAGGAGAAGGTGTCGAAGAACAAACTGGAAAGCATAGAGAAAAGGCAGAGAGAGAATGAGGAGGATAGAAAAAGGGATATGAAATTGTTAGAAGAAAGAGTGAGCAAACTAGAACTAAGGATTCAGCATAAGGCACAAGAGAAAGGGAGTTTGGAAGAAGCGAGAGATTGTGAGGGTATTATGCATGAGCAGAATGAAAGGTGGCGCTTGAGACTGATTGAGGTTGAAAGAAGAATGGAAGGGGAAGAGAGAGCGAAGAGGAAAAAGAATATAATAGTGAAGGGTTTGAAAGTGGACAGTGAAAAGGAAGTGGAAGAGATTGGGAAGCTGATGAGAGGAATCGGCGCACATGCCAGAGTGGAAGGGATAAGAAGACTAGGAGGGAAGAAAGAGGGGAAAGAATGTATGTTTTTAGTGAAATTAGGGAGTGAGGGGGATAAATATGAAGTTATGGAGAAGAAGTTACTGAAAGGAAGGAAGGCAAAAATCGAAGAAGGTCTGACGTTGCGGGTAAGGAGAAAAAAGTGGATAATCGAGCGAAAAGCATGGACTGAGAGGAGTAAAGGTAATAGGGTGAGGATTGGGAGGGATAGGATATGGGTAAACGGAGATATATGGATTTGGAACGATATAGTAGAAGATCTGAGGGAGGGTAGGAAACAGGTTATGAATGAAGGGGGTAAGAGAGAAGAAAATGTGAATGCAAGTATCGCGGGAGGGGGGGGGGGGTCAAACGACAAGAGTCCAGCAGAGAAGAAAAACTGAGCACGGGAAGGAGGAGGGTGAAGGCCAAAAAGAGAAGAGTGAGTGTGGCTTTCTGGAATGTGTCAGGCTTAAAAAACAAGAGCGAGGGGTTCTGGGAGGCTATTGGAAAATGAGACGTGGTAATTCTGAGTGAAACGTGGGTAGGTGGAAAGGATTGGAAGGGCTTGAAACCTATGTTGCCGAAGGGGTATGTGTGGACAATGCAAGAAGCGAGGAAAGAAAATGAGAAGGGAAGAGAGATGGGAGGCATAGTGTCATGGGCTAAAAAGGAGCTGATGAGGAAGGAAAGAGTGGAAGAGCGAGAAGAAAAGCTGAAGGGCATGATGATGAGGAGAATAAAGGTAGAAAAGCGAGTGGCTTGGTCTTGATAGGAGGAGCCTTAAGCGCATGGACAGGAGAGTTAGGGGGGAGGGGGAGATCTGGGATGAAGAAAGTGAAACTTTTCGAAGAAATTAAAATCACACGAAGATAAATCGAAGAAAGAATAAGAAAGAGAATGGATAGAGTGGAAGTAGGTAATGAAATAGGCTCAGAACACTTCCCGCTGATAGCGACATTGAAATGGTTCAGGATGTAAGCGGCATAGTGAAAAAAGGGAACGCGCGCCTTGAAAAGCTAAAAGAACTAACAGAGAGTATAAAAGAAGAGGTGGGGCCAAGAGAAGGTGAGGAGGGAATGAAGAGGGGATGGTGGGACGCAGAATGTAAGGAGTGTAAAGATAGCATGTAGGAAAATGTAAAAAAGTGGAAAAAAGGGGAGACAGGGAAACAGGAATATAATAGGAGAAAAAGAGAACATGAAAGATTGCTAAGTGATAAAAGGCAGTAGGAGAAAAGTAGGTTTATGGAAGAGGTGGAAAATCCATCAGGGAATAAAGGGAATGGGAGGTGATCAATAGGGAACGAGGAGGAGAGAAGGGCTCCAATGAGGAAATCGAGATGGATGAGTGGACCCCGTACATTAAGCGACTGTTGGGAGGAGTGGAAAATAAGGTCTTAGGTGGAAAGAGGACGGTAATAGAAGGGGAAGATGATAGCGATAACGGGATAAGTAGGGAGAAATTGAATAGAGCGATAGGGAGGCTTAAAAGAAACAAGGCAACAGGTGAGGACGATATTGAGAACAAGGCTTTGAGGTTTGAAAGAGAAGGTGTGAGAAAGGAAATGTGGGAAGTATGTAATAAGGTTTGGAAAGGAGAGGGATGGCCTAAGGAATGTAGGACAGGGTTAGTGGTGCCGATAATTGATAAAGGATAGGGCAAGAAGGTGGAGGAGTATAGGGGAATCACACTTATGTCGGTGGGCTACAAAGTATATACGGAGATTCTCAGAAAGAGATTAGAAAGGGAGGTAGAAGAGAAAGGAATTATTCCACACAATTAGACGGGCTTAAGGAAAGGGAGGAAGAAAGAGAAGTTGGTGGCCTTATTTGTAGACTTAAAAGCGAAATTTGACTCGGTGAAAAGGGAGGTGTTATGGCAGGTTATGAAAGAGTGGATGAAGGGTTGCTCGAGAGGATGAAGGAGATATTCGAAGAGAATAAGATAAGGGTGCGGATTGGGAAACAAAAAGGGGAAACTTTTGGGAGTGAAAGGGGGCTTAGACAAGGGTGTCCACTGAGCACACTACTATTCAGTCTCTTGTTGGCAGATCTAGAGTAGAAACTGGAGAAGAAAGGAAAAGGGGGAACCGTCTTGGGAAATAGCAAGGTCTATTCCTTAGCGGATGCTGACGATATAGTGTTATTAGCGGATGACGAGAGAGGGATGAGTCTCATAATGAGAGTGTTTGAGGAGTATGCGAGAATTAAAGACTTAGCGGTAAATGTTAATAAGACGAAGGTGATGATTTTTTGGAAGAGAAAGATAAAGGTAGAATATGAATGGAAGATGTACGGGGAGAAAGTGAAACAGGTCGAGGAATTTAGTTACCTGGGATTCTGGTTCGAGTCTAAAGGAGGGGTTGAACGGTAGCCCAGGAAACTCAATGGTCAGCAAATCTCGAGAGTAATTTTGATAAGACAACGCGATAGCATATAAGTTAATATAAGTAGAATATTATTATTAAGGTAGTAAGTATTATTAGGGTAGTATAAGTGGTGTTGTAACGTACTGTCAACTCCTGATATATTTTACATACTTAAACCAACTCATGTCACCACGTTGAATCAGTTGAAATTTTATATCTAAACAAGCCAGTATGTCGCAAGTTAATACTGATTCAGTAGAGGTAGAATCCTCGCCAGCCTTTCATTTTTTAAAGTCCACGGCAACTCAATCTATCGGAGTGTCGTACTTACTAAAGCTGCTCTTAAACGCTTGGTCATGATGTATACAAACTTCACGAAGAGAACCACGCAAAAAATAATTCTGCCTACTGTTTGCGGACTACTGCTAATTATCGCAATTTTGTAATTAGGCCGCACCTCCTAATTACAGCTATTTTGTAATTAGGCAACACACCCTAATGACCGCCATTTTGTAATAAGACTACACCCCTTGTCCAATAAGGAGAGGTCACGCCCCTCCCTTCCCCTTACACTCATCTCTAGGCTGCGCCTCTTGAACAATCAGAGGCCGTCCTGTGGCTCGGGTGTACTACTCATGCATGCGATAAATTGAAATTCCCAACTGTTTATTAATGTATTTTCACAAAGTGATTATACATGAATATTAAAACTATATGGATACATTAAAATCAGGCTAATAAACTCTTGTATACTCCAACAAGACGCAATATGCAAGATATGAATGTCCACTCCCAAGCGATATTACAACAATAATAAGTACGGCAATGCAATATTGTGCGACAATCTTGCAGGAATATTGTACTATTTTTTAGATCTTGCCGTTCAAACTTTGTCAGCAATTGAGATCATTTCCTCCCTTATTTTCGGCAATATTGCCAATGTTGTCATGCAATATTGCGTACTGTTGGGGTATAGTTTTTACGGACGAGTAACCCTACGGCACTGTCACTCACTGATTTGGATGGAACTTTGCACACTTGTAGAACTATAAGAAATAATCGAAATGTTTTCTTTACATCGGCTAGTGGTGCACTCGAGAGGGTGAACACCGCCCCACGAAGGGTAGGTGCGGATTTCACATTTTAGGTGTAATCAGTTAAGTGATTTAAAAACGCCTCAGATTTGAATTCCGTTATATCAAAAACACCTGTAAAGCATTTTGCATTTTTAACCATTTAATGATACCTGAAATGCGAAGACCATCCCTAAAATGTGAGGAGAGCCCTGGCGAAAGTTTCGGATAGGAATTGATTTTCAACCAATCAGAAGTCATCCGAATCATTACGGAATCTGTATCCGAAACAGCCCGAGTTAATCCGAACCAATCCGAAAAAACTGTTACGTTTCGTTCAATGAAAATCGGTTAAAACTTAATCCAACTCAATCCGCTTCAGTCCGAACTTCCATTCCGAATCAATCCGAACCAAATTTCCAATCCGAATAAATCTGAACTCGGATTGACCTAAACCGATTTTCAATCCGAATGAATCCAATTCAATCCGGTCTCGGATTCATTCAGATTGAAAATCGGTTTAGGTCAATCCGAGTTCGGATTCATTCGGCTTGAAAATTTGGTTCGAATTGGTTCGGATCGGAAGTTCAGATTGAACCGGACTGAGTCGGAATAATTTTTAACCGATTTGGATCGACCGACAAGTAGAACTTTTTCGGATTGGTTCAAATTGATTCGGGTTGGTTCCGATAAAGATTCCGGAATAATTCGGAATGATTCGGAATGAATTCCCATCCGATACTTTTGCCAGGGTGGGTTTAACCCCTAAAGTGCACCTTTGCCGACTCTAAAAAAGTCCCAACGAAAGTGGTGACAGTTCCGTAAGGTTACTTGTCAGTTTAAAAGTTCATTTTCAATGAAAATTTACCAAAACATACCTCATAGAGAAAAAGAGAAGTGACTAATATTTCCTCAAAGATCTCTTTTCCACAACGCACATCCTATTTTCGGAATATTCAAGAAACACAATTTTATACTTGTCCCTATTTCACTTTAGAACTGTACAGAACTGTCCACTTTTGAAAATGAGAAAGCAGTTCATGATTTAGGATGTATTTTTGTTTACTGAAGGGTTCTCGCATTTTCTTAAATTTTTAGTTCTATAAAATGATTGTCATTTCACGTGGGTACACTTATTTTCAATCGTTATTCCTAGATTTACGCAACTTTATTGTATATTAGATTTTTTTAACTCTGATATCAGCAGACACTTTCAGAATTATTAGAATCCATATTCTATAATCATCATAATTTGTAATTAATTTTGAGATTATTTAGAAACTATAATTATACTTTTTATCACAGAATTCATCCAGCTGAAAATTCCTGTACAGGAACCTCGGAGGATCCTACACATGTTCCTGTACATGAAACCTTGCACTCGAACCTGTGCAGGTAATCTTGTCGGTTCCTGTGCAGGAATTTGGCAAAGGAAACTGTACACGATCCTGCAAAGAAACCTGTATACAAGCTAACCTTTGAATGATCCAGTACAGGTTCCTTTACAGAATTAATTGAGGTGTGTGTTAATGTACAGGAACTTTTTCAGGATCCTATACATGAACATACATAGGAACTATTCCGCGAGGGTTCACTAGTGGCTTGGTTCTCTCGATAGTGAATTGGATCAAGATAATAAAAGGAAGGCAACTTTATAGCTGTAGGCGGTATAAGTTTTCGTGATGGCCTTGTGTAAAGGACCCTATAAGCGTTTCTGTACAGGACCCTTCTGAAGATTCCTTTATTGGCTTTCTGTAAAGGAACCTAAACACGTTTCTGTACAGGAACGTCCGCCACAATTTTCTTGGCAAAGGAACCTTCACAGGATCCTTCTAAGGTTCCTTTTTTGGTGCAGGTTCCTATGTAGGATCATGTACAGTTTCCTTTGTCAGTTCCTGCACAGGAACCGTGAAGATTACCTGTACAGGTTCGTGTATGGCAACATGTGCAGGATGCTCCGAGGTTACTATACAGGAATTTTCAGCTGGAAGGACATGCCTTTAGTATCATTTTGACCAAAACACTATTTAGGTCCCTTTTTAAGAAATGGTTTCGTTAGTGAAACAATTCTTGTACTTGTTTAGATAATGTATGTAATTAATGAACTTATGAATTTTCTACCCTAGAAAATTTGTCAGTGTCGGATATTTTATAATGCATACTGACTCGTGCATATGCGCAGAACTTTTTTCGCAGTCACGCGTTATACCCACTTCCCTATGTTATATTTTGACATCTCGATGTACATTCAGGTTATGTTCGTTTGCTTATGTTCGTTCAATACACAAGTTCGAAACTTCAAACGCGTGTTGACATCGCTGGCATGGAAACCGCCAGCGCGCATGTGCACGGGCCATCATACGAGTTTTCATTCGTGGCAAGCATTTTTTTTTCAAAAATCTAAGCTGATGCCGTCATTTCAGCGACAAGAGCAAGTCAAAATTCGCAATAGTTTTATTGTGAGTATTTTTCAAACATTGCATTTTACATTGCATGATTACAAAAAATGCGAGCATTTTCCGCTCTCCCGTAAAAAATTGGAAATGGCGATTATACGACTTTGAATATTCACCCTTCATATATATATAATTAAAAAAAAAAAGTAAAACAACCACCGCAGGGTACCACTAAGAGCAACTGCCATCTAAAAAGAAAATGTCAAGAGCCCCCAGTAGAACCTCGGTAAAATACACCTATGGCCACGTTTCACATCCGTGAGATGAGTGGTCACAGGGCACGATAAAATCACAACGACAGGCCGGCGAAACCCTGGTTTGTCTTGAGGACACGAAGCGACCCAAGGATGACAGATTTCTGCATCCATCTCGCAATTGCCTTGGCATATTTTTGGCACGCGGGTATGGCTTTAAGGTTACGAACCAGTGATAATTTAGCACCTCCGAGAGCACCTATCACAAGGACAATTACTCGTACCGAATATTTTGGGTACAGTCGTTGCAGGTATCTTTTAAGGTCTTGATACCTCTCCTCTTTTTCTTTCTCCTTTACAGTGATGTTGTATTCGGACGAAGCCGAGAATTCGATCACGAATATCGTTCGTTTCTCGAAGTCTTGGAGAACAATGTCAGGCCTCGAGTGCGCAACGGAGACTGCTGCCCGAAAATCGTAGTTCCAGGAAATCTGGCACTTCTCGTTTCGGACAATTGACTCTATATCCCTTGGAGCGTTCGGCAGGGCAGGGTCGCGACCAACACAACCTATAGTATGTGTTCTAGGTACTCAACGTGTGCATGACACGCTCTGCACCTATCACTGGGAACTTCTTGACATAAAATGCGGGAGCGGTATGCTAAGGTGGAGATTACACCGTCCTGGCATGCGAAAATGGAGCCCTCTGTACCTGAATTGAGCCCTGATGATTTGAGGAAAGCAAAAGTTTGCTCCTTTGACAAGGACTGTTTTTCTACATTTCTGTGAAAGTTTCCGTGCATATGCTTGTCGAGTAGCTCTTGGTGAAATTTTCTAACCTCTGCTTTCTTTACTTCGTCTTTTAGACGTGCAGCATCTAGATGTCATTTTTTTTCACTTCATTTCCTCACTTCTGATGTTGAAATTCAGGTCAAGGGCGTCGGCAGCTTGCTCCGCGGCTTTGTGATGGAACGCTCCTTCGCCAATCATCTCGTGGTTTCTGACCATCTTTGGGAGAGGATCTCTGCCATTTGCAACTTTGTAAGCTGTACTTAAAACAATTCGGTTATGAAGACATTGGAGATTCAGAAGTCAACGTCCGCCTTGGCGGCGTGAAATGTATAATCGCGGAACTGACAAATTGATATGCAATCTTTTATGCATATGCATGATCTGACGCGTGGTGACATCAAGGGCCTTAAGCTCGTTCTTCGTCCATTGAACCACCCCAAACGAGTAGAGTAGAACCGACAGATTGGAAGACCAAATCTGTCTAAGAAGATGCTTGTATCTGCTTTGGAGAGACTCCTTCACTGATTTTACGTCCTGAATGCGGCTTTGAGGCACGCCCAGGTATGTATAGGTCTCTCCAGTGTTAAGATGTCTAATAACACTTATATCCACAAGCTCAGGGTCCTTGGGCACGCCAGTGATCTTTCCTTTCTTCAAATGAATTTTGGCACACTTGTCCAAACCAAAGTTCATCCCAATCTCTCCTGTGTAGTTCTTGACGATATTTATAGCAGTTTGAAGTTTGCTTTTACCAGCGGCATAGATCTTCAGGTCATCCATGTAAAATACATGAGTGACCTTATGCTCACGCTGATTAGTGTCGCCACAGAGGTATCCAGGTGAATTTCGTAGTGCGAGAGATAGAGGAAGAAGTGTGATGCAAAAAAGCAAAGGGCTCATACTATCCCCTTGAAAGACGCCCTTCTGGAAGGTGACCTTGTTCGTCGTCAGACGATGATTCCTAGATGAGATGGTGAATCTAGTTTTCCAAAGAGGCATCAGTCTCTCTATGCATCTGACTATGTGTGGATGTACCTTCAAGCTTTCCAACAGACAGATGACAAGTCTATGAGAGGTTGAATCGAAAGCTTTCCGGTAGTCAATCCAGGCCATTGACAGGACGCGCTGATGGGCGGCAGCGTCTTTACAGACACACCTGTCAATTAGCAGGTTCTCTCGACAGCCTGCTACACCTTTTTTCGAGCCTCCTTGTTCGTACATCTATCGCCATACAGGCTCAATTCGTCGAACGATCCTGTTGTTTAGGACAGCTCTAAAGATCTTATACAGTGTGTTTAAGCAAGTCATTGGCCTGTCATTCTCTGGTCTGGACAAGTTGCCTTTTTCGGTGAGAGGATAGTGCGTCCTAACACCAGCCACTGCGGAGTGGGCGTCTCCGACCTTAAATATGAGGTGAATATGCGGGCCAAATGTTGGTGTATAGAAGTAAACTTCTTCTACCAAAAGTTCTTAATACAATCTGGTCCAGCACCGGAAAAGTTCTTCGTGCCTCTAAGTGCTTTTTTCACCTCTTCGGGAGTGACTGATGGGCACTCCTCAGATTTTATGAGGCTGTCGCAAAACTCCTTGAAGCGGATGATATTGTCAATATCTTCTTTCAACTCTAGTGTTTTCGAGATCTTGTACACCTCTCTCCAAAAAGTCCCTACCTCCTTGGGCTTGGGTGGATTTTTTTACAAAAACAGGGGGATCACTGAAGAGGCGTGATGGGTCAGCAAGAAACTGTTGATTCTCCCTGTTCCATCTCTCCCTCTTCTGTATCCTCCTACTTGCGTCAGATAACAGCCTTATTTTGTCAACAATATGCTGCTTGATTGTCAGCAGCTTTGACTTGTTGAGTGTGTGATTCAAGGTCCTTAGTTCTTGGGCGAACTTTTGAACCCTTTCCGTGAACGGTCTACCAGATGTTATGTAGTCAATCACCCATTGAACACGGGACGCATTCTGTCTTGCCCATCCAATTTTCTTGTTCAGTTGATGCAAGCGTTTTCTGGTCTTCTGGACCATCGTCGGTTTCAGCCTTCGATTTGAATCAGCCGAAGCTCTCGCAACACCATAAACTGAGCAATTGATGGTCCAGAGGTCGGACTTTTGCGAGATATCTCCACGAAGGGAGGCATCCATTTCAGCCAGATCTTGGGGCTTAAGAGGAACTTGCATGTTGATGTTCCTCCTTGCACTGAAATTGCGATCATCTTCCAGAAGGTGCCTGCTTCCTGCGGTTGGTCTTAATGTCGTTTCATCTTCGTCTGCAGCTTGTTCAAGCAGCGGTTGAGGAAGCGCTCCGCGTACATATCCATTTTTCCGAAGATAGTCGGCTTGATTTCGCAAAGACTGATGCGAAACGTATTGAAGCTCTGGGTGTTTCTGGCACCACAGAGTATGCATACGCACCATAAAGCCTCCGCGAACAGGGATAATACTGGCATCGTAGCAGTCTAGCACGTCATTCTTAAGTTGATCCGTCCACTGAATGTGGGCGTTTCGCCGGTTCGTCGTCGTGTTTCCATCTAAATTATTTTCAGCACCCCGAACTCTAGGATGATCGGCATTGTTTGCGGATCCATTGTCGGGTGCTCTGCGCGTTCGATCGTTTTGAAGCGCTTCTACAACATTTTGGTGGTTTGTTGGTTTCATTGTTGTTCACACGAGCAGCTGGATTGGGAATCGAAACCGAAACCGAATGGTGGCCCCTCCGGGGGATATATATATATATATATATATATATTTATTTATTTCGGTTTCGATTCCCTTGGAATAGAACCGAAGGGCTTATGACAAAGACAGTATGTCGCAAGTTAATACTGATTCAGTAGAGGTAGAATCCTCGCCAGCCTTTCATTTTTTAAAGTCCACGGCAACTCAATCTATCGGAGTGTCGTACTTACTAAAGCTGCTCTCAAACGCTTGGTCATGATGTATACAAACTTCACGAAGAGAACCACGCA
>CAKNXH010062292.1:0-10372 GCA_932178445.1 Andricus quercusramuli
TGAATTTTCAAACAAAAAAAAAAGATGAATTATTCTATAGAAAAATTTTATTATTTGTTGTTTTTAAAAAAAAAAAAGATTTTAATTTTAAATAAAAAACTGTTGAAATAAAAAGAAGAGAATTCTCAACGAAAAATGTAATGTGTGATATTTTAACAATAAATGATTTTAATTTTATATCAAAATCTGTTGCATTCAACCAGAAAAAGACGAATTTTTAATCAAATTGTTGAATTCTCAACCAAAAGATGAATTTTAAAAGAACGAGATTAATCTTCTATTTGAAGAGACAAATTTTGAACAAAATAAATAAATCTTCTACCAAATAGTTAAATTTTCCAAAAAAATTCATTTTCAGTCAAAATAAAACAAATTTTTAACAAGAGAGTTAAATTTTCAACCAAAGAGATGAATTTTCAACTAAGATGATGAATTTGAGAATTTGAGAAAGAAAAAAGGAATTTTTGACAAAGGAGCTCATTTTTCAATCAAGTGGTTGAATTAAAAAAAAAAGATAAAAAAAAATTTAATATTTGATATTTCAACAAAAAAAGATTTTGATTTCAAATAAAAAACTGTTGAAATAAAAAAAAAGATAATTCTTAACAAAAAATGTAATAGTTAATATTTCAACAACAACAAAATTTTATTTTATATCAAAAACTGTTAAATTCAACCAAAAAGACAAATTTCTAATCAAACTGTTGAATCCTCAATAAAAATATGGTATTTTGAACAAACAAGATTAATTTTCTATCCCGAGAATTTTCTACAAAATAAATTAATTTTCCATCAAATAGTTGGATTTTTACCTTATAAATGATAAGTTCTAAACAAAAAGTGGAATAGTTAAATGTTCAGATAACAAAAATAATTTTGTACAAAAAAAAAACGAATTTTCAACGAAATAGTTACATTTTCAAGCAAAGAGATGCATTTTTAGTTAAAATGGTGAAATTAAAAAAAAATGCATTTTTCTATACAAACATGGCAATATTTGATATTTTAACTAAAAAAGATTTTAATTTTAAATCTTAAAACCAAAAAATTTGAATTTTTAACGAAATAATTGAATCCTTAACGAAAACAGATTAATTTTTAACCAAACAGAAGCGAACTTTGAACTAAAAAAAGTTTTCAACCAAAAAAGGAATAGTTAAATTTTCTATTAAAAAAATTAATTTCCAAATAAAATAGCAAATTTTTCAATAGATTAGTTAAATTTTAGCCATAGAGATGAAATTTCAAATTAAGTACTGAATCTTCAAAAAAAAAATACTTTTCAACAAAGTAGCATAACTATTGGATAATTAACTTTAGAAATGAGAAGGATTCATTTAATTATTTAAATAAAGTTTATTTTATTATAAACTTGTGTCACGCAGCTCGGTTTTCAAAAAACAGATGAAAACATTCGAAGTGATAAACGAAGAACAGTCTTCTAAAGTCTGAAGTTTGTTACAATGTTGAATTTAAATATCCAACACTCCCCCTTAAATAAACTTGTTACAAATTAACATATTAGACCAAGATTTCTTAAACAGTTAATATGTTTTGGAGTAGATAATCCTTTGGTCAGTACATCGGCTGGCATTTGTTCAGTTGGTAAATAATTTATTTCAATATCCCCTCTTTCAACAGTTTCTCGCACAAAATGGTGACGGATTGCTATATGTTTGGTTCGCTCATGAAAGACGGGATTCTTGGTCATTTGTCCAGCACTCTGGTTATCACAGAATAATTTCGTTGGCTGTAACTTTCCAGTCACTTCTTCAAAAAATCTTCTAAGATGAATAGCCTCTTTTGCAGCTTCGGATAACGCCATATATTCCGCTTCGGCCGTAGACATTGCAACAGTTTTCTGTTTTCTTGAGACCCAACTAATAGGACAATTTGCATATTGGAAAGCATATCCTGTGTATGATCTTCTGTCATCAATATTCCCTCCCCAATCAGCATCAGAAAAGCCAAGAAGAGGTTTTCCTGTTTTCTTAAATGTAAGACCAAGATCTTTAGTGTACTTCAAATAGCGTAATACTCGTTTTCCTGCTTTCCAGTGCTCTTCGCCGTAGTTCTCGTTAAATTGACTTAGTAAGCTTATAGCATGAGCTATGTCTGGTCGTGTAGAAGTGGCCAAATACATTAACGAACCTACTAGGTTACGATATGGAATCTTTAACATTTCTGTTTTCTCGTTCTCATTTTTTGGATTCATTTCTTTTGAGAGTTTCATGGATGAGTTAAGGGGTGTAGAAACGGGTTTACAATCTTCCATATTGAATTTTCTGAGCAGGTCTTGAATGTACTTCTTCTGGGTCATTTTTATTTCTTTTTTATTTAAATCTTGAGAGAATTCAATACCAAGGCAATAGTGAAGTTTACCAAGATCCTTCATCTCAAAAGACTTTGCTAGAGCTTTTTTAAGTTCTAATATTTTGCTGTTGTTGTTTGATGCTAGGATTACATCATCCACATAAATTACAACTATTGTAATTTTCCTATTATCTTCATGTATGTAAACACAGGCATCTGAGATGCATGGTTTCATATTTAATTCTTTTAGCTTCAAGTCCAGTTTCTTATACCACTGACGTCCCGATTGTTTTAGTCCGTAAATAGCTTTTTGTAATAAGCATACTTTATTTTTATAATTTCCTTGAAAATTGACGTTGCTCTCTTCCAAAATTTTCGTTAGTTCTTCTGGGATTTCCATATAAATCTTTTCTTCGATTTCACCATTTAAATAGGCACTGACAAAATCCAATTGATGTAATTCCAGTTGTAGTTCTGCGGCTAAAGCCATTACAAAACGAATTGAGCCAGATCTGCTTACTGGCGCAAAAGTTTCATGAAAATCGATATCAGGTTCTTGTGCAAAACCCTTTGCTACAACTCTTGCTTTTCTGCGTTCGATTGTTCCATCTTTGTAGAATTTTGTACGTAAGACCCATTTAGAACCAATTACCTTGCGATCTTTTGGACGATTCACCAAAATCCAGGTTTTGTTCTTCATTAGAGCTTCGAATTCAGCATACATGGCTTCTTTCCATTCATTGGCTACTGGCGTTAAAAATGCTTCTTTAGCTGTTTTTGGATCTATATCTTGAACCGAACCAGCAAATTCAGCAGCGTCAAAAAATTCTAGTTCTTCATCGTTTTCAGATAGATGTATTTCTTCAGGTACAGCTTCATTGACAACATTTACTTCATCAGGATTAAGATCTTCTCGTTCGACGGGAACCATGATTGATTGCTTCCTCGGGCGACCTTTCCTTCCTGTGTAAATTTTTCTGGGACGTCCTCTGCTAATTTTCATAGTTGGTACTTCAGGTTCAATTGGTAGATTTATCTCAGGAGGAAAATTCTCATCTTCATTTGATTCAGACGCTGAACTTGATTGAGTTTCTTCTTCTTGGTTATCTTCCTCGTGATTATATTCTCCAATTTGTGGATTTTCTTGCTGCCGATCAATAAATACTTCAATTTCATCCCTGGATTTTTCATCTCCAGCAGTGCTTGCATTTTTGACTTCAAATATTTTCTTCATTGATCGCAGCGAAATTGCATCATCAATGAAATTCTTATCTTCTGTAGTTGCCTGGAATTTGTTTACAAAACTTACATCTCGACTTCGACGGATTGTCCTTGTTTTCGGATCCCAGAGTCTGTAGGTTTTCGAGTCAGTTGAATACCCTTCAAAAATACATTTTATTGTTTTTGAATCAAATTTTCCTTTCTTTGTCTTATCAAGCATATATGCTATGGAACCAAAAGTTTGGAAGTATTTGACAGTAGGTATTTTCCCAGTCCAAATTCGATAAGGAATTTCACCATTGAGACTTCGAGATGGACATCTGTTTCTAATGTATGCTGCAGTTAGGATAGCTTCTGCCCAAAATTTCTTGGAAAGTCCTGATCTGAGAAGCATACATCGAGCCATTTCTACGAGTGTCCTATTACATCGTTCAGCTACTCCGTTTTGTTCAGGTGTATATTCAACTGTTAATTGATGTTGAATACCTTCTTCCTTCAAAAAATCTTCTAGTTTTTTAGATCGATATTCTTTTGCGTTGTCTGATCTGACGATTTTGATATTCCTTTCAGTTTGATTTTCTACTTTGTTCTTAAATTCTTTAAATTTTTCAAAGATTTCACTTTTGTGTTTTAGAAAAACAACTTCACAAAATCTTGTTTTATCATCAATGAAAGTTGCAAAATATGTGGAACCATTCAATGATTCTACTCGCATTGGACCACAAATATCAGTATGTATTAATTCCAAAACTTGCGAACTTCGCGATGCTTCCTTCGGGAACGGTGACTGTGCTTTCTTACCTTGAATACAAATTTCACAGGTTGGCAAATTTTCTTTGCCTTTAACATTTATTCCGTGAACCTTCTGATGACGAATTATATATTTTAGATCTTTTTCATTCAAATGTCCAAATTTTTCGTGCCAATCTTGAAAAGATGTTGCTTTTGATCCTGCTATGTGAGCTTTTTCGATTTTTTCTTCTACAAAATATAAATCACCATCCCTTCTTGCTTTAAATATTTCCATTCCATCTTTTAGATTAATTATGACAGCCTCCTTCTTCCGGAAAATTACTTCAAAGTTATGATCGGTTATTTTTGATACAGATAATAAATTTGATCGAAAATTAGGTACTAAAAGCGTATTTTGTAAATTAACTACAGTTTCTTCATTTACCTGAAGTTTCACATTTCCGATCCCTTCGATATTTGTTGAGTTGTCATCTGCCAAATTGACAGTTTTGGCAATAGATTTTTGTATTTCTTCGAATTTTACATCATCAGAGCACATGTGAGATGTTGCACCAGAATCCAAGCACCAACGATTTTCTCCTTGATGAAAAATAGCTGTCATCGCAACTTCAGCTTGCTTGGACGATTCGCCTTTATGATTATCCCACCTTTTTGATCTGCAATCCCGTGCCCGATGTCCAACTTTTTTACATTTGTGACATTTAAAATTAAAAGCTTCTTCCTTTTCGTTATTTCTGGAAGATGGTTTATTTCCGTTGAATTTATTTTCTTTCCTTTTTGCGAATCTAGATACCAACATGGCTTCCGACGAATTTTCTTCGTGATTGTTTCTTCGAGCGTCATATTCCTCCTGCATTTTGATTTTTAATGCTTCTGGAGTTGGTAATATTTCACGTGACTCAATGGCAATTCTAAAAGACTCATAAGTATCTGGTATACTGTACAATAATAAAACAGAAATCAACTCTTCATCTATTTTTACATTCATGTCTTCCAGCTTGTTAACAGTATCAAAGAAATTAGCAAGGTGATCATGCATATCATTAGAGGTACTTATTTTATGATGTACTAATTTCTTTAAAAGCATTGCCTTACGTGCTGGTCCTTGAGACTCGTAGACATTTTGTAATTTTGTCCATACTTCCCTTGAGGTTCTGCATCCCTTGATGTGCTTCAACTCAACTGGACTCATCATAAGAATTATATCAGACATTGCCTTTGAATCAGCGACATCCCAGGCAGTTGCTTCTGCTTCGACTGCAGGTCGAACATTCTTCCCATCAACATAGCCCCAGACGTCATTTCGGATCATAAGTGCCCTTGCTTGAATTTTCCAGGTGTCAAAATTGTCTTTCGTGAGAGGTTCAATTTTCACAGAAGTATGACTCATTATTTCAACAGTTTTCTCGACTTAAAGTTTTTTACGACAAGTAATATAAAAGTCTGTACAGAGTCACAATCAGTTTGAAACTGTCACTAAATTGAAGATTTTACTTTCCGTAATTCTTTCCACTTTTCTCACCAGAACTTGCGCATTAAAAGTCTTCTAGGCCCATAACCTATTGGATAATTTACTTTAGAAATGATAAGGATTCATTTAAATATTTAAATAAAGTTTATTTTTATTATAAACTTGTGTCACGTAGCTCGGTTTTCAAAAGACAGATGAAAACATTCGAAGTGATAAACGAAGAACAGTCTTCTAAAGTCTGAAGTTTGTTACAATGTTGAATTTAAATATCCAACAATAACTTTGAACAAAAAAAAACTAATATTCAATAAAAGCAGTAGAATTCAAACAAAACAGTCGAATTTTAAATAAAATACTTAATTTTCAAGTTTAAAAATGAATTTTCTACAAAAAAACAACAAATTTGCAATAAAATAGGTAAATTTTCATCAAAAGAAATAAATTTGAAACTAAAAAAAAAATAAATTTGTAACAAAAAATTAAATATTTCAATTTTCAGTTTAAAAAATAATTTCGAAAAAAAAGGAAGTTTAAACAAAATACTTAAATTTGCAACCATACGTAATGAATTTTTAACAACAAACAAAATATTTTCAACAAAGTAATTTAATTTTTAACTGAAGAAATGAATTTTCAGCCAAAAAGATTAATTGTTAAGCAATTGATTCAGTTAATCAATTTTTAACGAAAAAAACTGATTTTTACCAAAATAGTTTATTTTAGACCAAACAGATGAATCTTTAACAAATAGCGTAAAATTTTATAATTGATATTTCAACAAAAAAATATTTAAAATTAAAAGCCGTTGAATTCAACCAAAATGGACGAATTTCAACAAATCCTGTAATTTTTCGAATAAAAAAGATCAGTTTAAAAAAAATTAAAACAAAAACAAATCAAAGACAAATTTTCAACAAAATAGTTCAATTTTCAACCAAAGAGAACTTCAACGGATAACTTTTTAATAAAAAACAGTTTAGAAAATTAATTTTCAAACAAAAAAGCGAATTTTCAATAGAATATATTCTATTAAAAAATTCGCATTCTTTGTATGGAAATTAATTTTGTTAACAGAAAATTTAACTATTCCATTTTCGGTTGAAAATTTTTCCTTTTTTAGTTCAAAATTCACTTCTTTAATTCAAAATTTATCCATATTTGTTGAAAAATCGACTATTTGGTATAAAAAATACAGAATTTCATCAAAACACATACTTTTAATTTTTTTCAGTAGACTGAATTATTTTACAAATGAACTATAAACTTTTATTAATAATTTGTGTAAAAAAAGCTATTTTTCATTTATTGAATTTAAATTTTCACAGAACTCTGACCCGAATAGATCGCCCACTCTAGTGAGTGTTAAACCAGAAATGAAATGTTTTAATTTTCAGTTTAAAAAATAATTTCGACAAAAAAAGGAGGTTTGAACAAAATACTGAAAATGTCAACCAAAATTAATGATTTTTCAACTAAAAAATTAATATTTAACCTAGAAAAAATATGTTTAACAAAGTAGTTAATTTAAAAAAAAAAGAAATTAGTTTTTATAAAAAATAAATGAATTTGCAAACAAGAATCATTTTCTAAAAAAAGTCAATTTAAAAAAAAAAACGAATTTTAGAAAAATTAGTTAAATTTTCAACCGAAAAATGATTTTTCAACCAAAAAAATTTAAGTTAATTTTAATTAATTTAAGTTAATTTAAGTTATTTAAGTTAAGCATAAAGATTAATTTCCAATAAAAAGAGACAAATTTTCAATAAATTACATAAATTTGCATCTAAATGTTTGATGTTCAAACTAAAAGAGGCGAATTTTTAACAAAAAACGGCCAGTTTCATTTTTAGTTAATCAATTTTTAACGAAAAAAACTGATTTTTAGCAAAATAGTTTGTTTTAGACCAAACAGATGAATCTTCAACAAACAGCGTAAAATATTATAGTCGATAATTCAACCAAAAAATATTTTTGATTAAAAACCTATGAATTCAACCAAAAAGTACAAATTTCAACCAATCATGTAATTTTTAAAATAAAAAAGATCAGTTTTCAACCAAAAATAAAACAATTAAACAATTAATTTTCAAACAAAAAAGCGAGTTTCTCAATAGAATATATTCTATTAAAAAATCCGCCTTTTTTGTTTGAAAATTAATTTTTTTAACAAAAAATGTAACTATTCCATTTTTTGTTGAAAATGTTTTCTTTTTTAGTTTTAAATTCACTTCTTTTGTTGCAAATTGAAATATATTGTTGGAAATTCCACTTCATTATCTGAAAATTTCACTATTCCATTTTTGGTTAAAATTTTTTTGTTATTTGAAAATTTTACAATTTTGTTGAAAATTCGTTTTCTTTCAGTAGAGAATTTACCTTTTCTAGCTAGAATCTCAAATATTTAGTTGGAAATTTATGTGTTTTGTTGAAAATTTGTCTTTCTCATATTTATCGGTTGAAAATTGAACTATGTCATTTTTAATTCAAAATGTATCTTTATTTGTTCAAAAATCTACTATTTGATATGAAAAATAGAGAATGTTATGAAAACACATACTTTGAGTTTTTTCAATAGACAATAATGCTATGTTTGTAAAATTCTGAATTACGTAAGAAAAAGTGAGCATTAATTAAAATATTAAATTTTTTCTCTTCAAACGGAATATTAAATATTAAATAAATATTAAAAACATTTAAAAATATTAATTTTAATGATTAATTTAATTCATTTAATTATTGATTCAATTTTCATTTTAAAAATATTAATTTTGATCAATATTAAAATATTAAAAAATATTTAGAAATATTTTAAAAAATATTAAATATTAAATAAAAATATGTAATAATAAAATAATAATTATTTCAGCCAAGGTATCGAAAAGTGATATCAACAGAGTAGCTTGTCGGCTTTTAAAATCGCCACCAAGTGTCGTCGCTCGAGGAAGAGTCAGGAACATACCTTCCCATTCCGATATTCAAGCTGGCTTACTTGACGCAAAAGGTCGAATTCCCACTTCCAAAAAGCAAGTAGCATTCAAAATTTAATAGCCTAATTGACTCTCTCGTGTTATATTTTCTATTCAAACTTTTTAAAAATATTCTACAATGACAAATTCTTCGAAAATATTGACAATTGTTCATAAATAGCATGACAATCAATTCTAACTTACGACAAATCATTTCGAGTGATGAATAAGTATTATTTATTAGCCTACAAAAAAGCGATGTATATATTATAATTATTTAATAGGTAAATAAATCTATTTTCACAAAGTTCATGAATTTATAATGTCCACGATTTTTCTTTGTTATCATTAGCTTTATTTCATTACTTTTCTAGTTTCAGGTGGTTATCGAATCTGATTTAATATTATAAACTTTAGGCAGGGTCTCAATATTTTGTTGCCACCAGGATAAAAATTGCGTTCCTTCCAGCAGAAATTTCTTTATCTTCGCTTCCAATTCTTTTGTGGATGTTGAACAAACGTTTTCTATTTTCTAGAAGAAAAGAAATACAAATCACAAGTATTCTTTCGTTTGAGAGTCTTTCAATTAAGACTTACTTTAATATATTTTTCCAATAATGCTTTCATGTTTGAGGATAAATCAATCAAAGATTCAGTCTCAAAAGTCTCTTTAGTGTCGAAAATTTCCTCAAATTTAAAGTCTCCGATAAAAATTGATTTCCTTGTCATTTCTATTTGACGAAATTCAGTATATTTTAGAACTGAATCTCCTCCTACAAAAATTGTTTCTAATTTAAAGATTGTTATTTAAATAAAAATATCTTGCTTACTTTTCATTTTTGAATCCATGTCGCTTTGGAAATTTTTCTCTGAATTTTTTGAATCACCACTTATTAATTTAAATTCAAATTCAAGTATTTTATCGGCGGTTTTCAGTTTATCAGTTACATCTGAAATATCTTCTGCAATTTCTGCTAAACCGGCATTATAGACGTTAAATAATTCTTTGAACTGTTCCTAAATATTTGAAAGAAAAAATAAATATAAATAAATTGGAATCCATAAACTACGTTACGAATTTTGGGCTATTTTCGATCCACTCACCTAAATAGATGAATTTTCAAACAAATAGTTACATTTTCAACTAAGCAAGATATTTTTTGAACGAAAAATGGAATCGTCAAATTTTCAGTTTCAAAAATTAATTTTTAACAAAAAAAAACCGAATTTTTAACCAAATAGTTGAATTTTCAACTTATAAAAGATACATTTTAAACCAAAAATGGAATAGTTGAATTTTCAGATAAAAAAATTAATTTTCAATCAAAATAAAAGGAATTGTCAAGAAAATAATGAAATTTTCAACCAATGAGATGAATTTTATACCAAATATTCGAATTTTCAACTTATAGAGCATACATTTTCAACCAAAAATGGAATAGTTAAATTTTCAGATAAAAAAGTTAATTTTCAACCAAACTAAAACGAATTTTCGAAAAAAAAAAATTTTCAAAAACAAAATATTGAAATTTTCAACTAAGAAAGATGCATTTTTAACCAAATAGTTAAATTTTTAATCCGCAACTATGATTTTTTAACAGAAAAGTTAATTTTCTACTAAATAGTTATATTTTCATAAAAATAGTTT
>CAKNXH010062292.1:10382-29245 GCA_932178445.1 Andricus quercusramuli
CAGAAAACACGAATTTTCACAAAAATACATCAATTTTCAACCAATTTGTTGATTGTTGAAGAACAAAAGTAAACATTATTTTTAAAACAGTTAAATTTTCAATCCGCAACTATGATTTTTTGACAAAAAAGTTAATTTTCGACTAAATAGTTATATTTTCATCAAAATAGTTTAATTTTTAACCAAATGGTTGAATTTTAAATAAAAAAGGACGAATTTTCAACTAAAAAAAAATATTTTTTAAACAAAAAATGGAGACGTCAAGCTTCCAGTTTTAAAAATTAATTCTTAACAGACAAAAAATTGCAACCAGTTTAATACATAAAAAAACGAATTTTTTTACATTTAAATTTTCATTCTGAAAATATGCTTTTTCAACAAAAAAGTTAATTTTCTACTAAATAGTTTAATTTTCTACCAAATTGTGGAATTTTTAGGTCAAAAAGAATTTTCTAAAAAAAAAACAGTTCAAATTTCTGCCTGAAAATGTGAGTTTTGAAAAAAGATCATTCACAACGAACTAGTTCACTTTTGAACTAAAATTAGGATTCTTTAACCAAATAAAGAATTTCATTTGAAATAAAAGACAGTAGAATTCAGTCAAAAGAGACGAATTTTCAACAGCATAGGTGAATCCTTAACCGAAACAGATTAATTTATTAAGAAAAAGTTACATTTTCAAGCAAAAAGGATGAATTTTCAACCAAAAAGATTAATCTTCCACGAAAAATGCGAATTTTCAACAAAAAATACGAACTCTCAACGAAATACATGAATTCTCAACCGAAAAAAAAAATTCAACAAAATAGTTGAATTTGCATTAAAAATAATGATTTTTCAACAAAAGAGTTCAACTTTCAACCTAAAAGATGATTTTTTTAATCAAGATGTTTAATTTTCTGAAAATATATTAGTTAAATTTCCAGATAAAAAAGTTAATTTTTAACAAAAAAACGAATTTGTGAAATAAAGATCAAATTTTCTACCGAAAAGAAAAATCTTTTAAAAAAATGAATGTTCAACTATGTAGTTCAACAAAGTAGCTGGATTTTCGACCACAAATGTAAAATTAAAATTTTCAGTACAAAAAATTAATTTTTAACAAAATAGTAAAATTTTCAGTTGCATTTTAACCAAAGAAGACGAATATTCAAATATCAAATATCAATTTCCAACCAAAAATGAAAAAATTACATCCTCATTTGAAAAAAAATTATTGTCAGCAATATAGTTTAATTTTTAAAACAAGAGATGAATATTCAACTAAAAGGATGAATCTTCAACTGGAATAGGAAAATTTTCAGTTGAAAACATTTTTTTTAAATTATTACTGGAATAGTAAAATTTTCAGTTGAAAAAAATTAATTTTCAGCAAAAAAATGTCAACCAAACAGATGAATTTTCAACTAAAATTATGAATTTTCAATAAAAAAATGAATTTTCAACAAAAAAGTTCAACATTTAACTCAGAAGATGATTTCTTATACAAGAAAATTAATTTTCTATAAATTTAATACTTAATTTTCAACCAAGTAGTTGAATTTTTGATTAAAAAGATGACTTTTTAGTATAATAGTTGAACTTTTAACCGAATAGTTACATTTTCAACCAAATAGTAGAATTTTTGACCAACCGAGATGAATTCCGAACCAAAAATATAAATTATCAACCCCTTAAATTTTTAACGTAGTTTCTGGATGGCCCTTTACCCACCATGGATGTTTGAAAAATATTTTCCACTTTCTCGCAAATTTCTTCTTCTTCTTTTCGTACTTTTTCATTCAGATTTTCCAAGATTTGCCTATTTTTTGGAAAGCCGTGTGTAACTTTTACAGATTGACGATTTTTGTTACGTTTTTGTGATCCCCTTTTTATCATTTGAGTTAAAATTTCTAAAGTATCAATTTTCTTAGCAATTATCGATTGTTCTGTAAAATCTGTGTATTCTGTAAAATTACTTGTAATCCAGTTTTGCATAAACTTTTTATAAATTTTAACCAGACTGAAAAAATCTGAAAATTGAAATATAAAAATCAGTAATGAGTAACAGCTTTATTAATAATTTTTTTTTTAATTAATTAATTATTTAATGACTTGTTATTTCTCGAGTCCAGACTTTTTTTGCTTCTAGATAATAAGAATACAATTGTTGCTCAACTTGTTGGATAAAATTTGTAGAATCAAATTCCAAAGTCGAATTTTTCACCAATGTTGAAAAATAATCCTGAGTTGAAATCCATTATTTAATTTTCAAAGGCAGTTTATAAAATTATAAGAAAGTTTCTTAAATACATCATTACAAATTTTTTAATTACCAATGATTTTTCCTGGATTTTTAACAATGTATTTGAAACAATCTTTATGACAAGAAAAGAAAAATTATTTTCATTTTCTGTCGATGGAGTAGAATCAAATACTACATTTTTCCCTTCATCTGTTTTTTTTTATTTAGAATAAAAAATATAATTTATAATGTAAAAATTATAGCATTTTATAAACTTGAACTCAAAAGCATACTTGGAAAATCTGGAAGGGGTTTTTCCAAATACTTAAATTGATTGTTAATCGCTTCCAACAAATTCATCCAGTCACCAATCATTGGTTTCACTGGAATCTGAACTATTAATTTATTTTCAAAAACTTGAGCGAGATTATTCAAATCAAGAATCAGTTTTTCGTCAGAATTTATCAAATTTTGTATTTCTTTTTCCATCGAATAGGAACATTTGTTTACTGTATTAGTAACAATTTCGATAAATTCTAGATTCTGCATCGTATCTCTGGTCCTAGAAATTAAAACAAAATTTTACTTCAGTTAATTATTTCAGACACTAAAAAAACTAACTTTTCAATTGCATCTTTCTCGACTTTGTCAATTTGTGATAGAATATCAGTTAATTTTTTTTCAAAGTTTGTCACAGTTTGATATCCAGATTTATTAATTAATTCTTTTAAAGTTGTTAATGATCTTCTTATAATCTTTGCTTCTTCAAGATTAAAATTTCCACCATCCTTGAATAATCTATGATAAAAGTAATTTTATTAGCACCAAGGTAAAATAAATAAATAAAAAAAATTGATCAATCTTACATTATATCGCCAAAAAAAGCTTCATTTCTATTATTAATTTCCAACATTTTATTTTTAATTTCTCTTAATGAAGCCTCGGCTTCAGATTTTACAAGATTCTCAAAATTACGTCGGGTTTTATTCACCTGAGAAAAAAATGCTTACAAGTTGTTAAAATTGATTATGAAATAAGTAGATAAATAAGAAATCCAAAAGATATATATTGTTTACCAATATTCGTGAATATCTCATTTTTAATACCCCTTCTGCTTTTAGAGACTGTTCCGAAATTTCAAAAATTTCTTTCTTATAATTTTGGAAGCCATTGTCTAAATTGTTCCAAAAAGAAATCGGTTTTATAGCCATTTCCTTAATTTCTTCATTGACATGCTATTATTTAATAAAAGAACATTTTATTCATCAGCTAATTTAAAATACTATCAAAATCATTCGTGAAAAGAGAAAATTAAAAAAGATTTTTGAAGATTTCAGATGCTTCAGCAAAGAGTCGAGAAAATTTTAAAGACAATTTTTTTATTTTGCAAGATTTTACAAAATATTAGGAAAAATTCGAGTCAGTTTAAGAGATATTGAGGCCTCTTAGAAATCTGGAAGAAATAAAAAAAATATTTGATAATTTTCGGAAATCTTTTCAAGTTTTAAAATATTTTTAATCTCTTTGAAATTTTCTAATCTTCCAAAAATCTTTTTAAATAAAAGCTAAATTATTGAACAATTTCCCAGAAATATTATTGTCGGTATTTTTTCAATTTGTGGGGAAAATAATTTTAAATAAAAAATAAAAAATTCAATTAACTATTTGATTTTTAATTTTATTGTTTTGTTTTTAATATTATATAATTATAATTTTTCAAAGATTCTTGGAAAAAATTCAAAAATTTATCAAAACAGGTAATCTTTAATCAAATAGTTGAATTTTTAAACAAAAAATATGAATTTTCAACAAAAAAGTTGATTTTCAACTAAAATCATGAATCGTGAACAAAAAAAAATGACTTTTTAGCAGAGTAGTTTAAATTGTAAACAATTAGCTGAAGTTTCAACAAAAAAGATGAATTCTCAGCGAAAAATGCAATAGTTGATATTTAAGTCAAAAAATATTTCAAGTTTAAATCAAAAACAGTTTAATTCAAAAAAAGAAAAAACGAATTTTCAACAAAATAGTTGAATCCTCAAGCGAAAAGAATAATTTTTAACCAAGAAAATAAATTTTCTGGCAAAAAAAGCGAAATTACAAGAAAATATTTATAATTTCAAATGAAACAAAAATTTTCCAGTAAACAGAAAAATTGTAGGCAAATTATAATTTAAAGGAAACAATAATTTTTAATACAATATAAACTATTTTTGAATTGACTTTGTTTATTTACTTCCAGTTTATATAAATATAAGTTTCCTAAGTTTTTTGAGAAAATTCAAGAAGATTTTTGAAGATTTCAGATATGTGAAGAAAGTTTCTAGAACATTTTAAAGATTTTTTTTTTTATTCTACAGAATTTCGCGAAATTTTAGGAAAAAATTAAGTCAGTTCAAAAGATATTAAGAACTTCCTAACGATTGGAACAAATTTTGAATATTTATAAATTTTCGAAAATTTGTCAAAGTTTTAAAATATTTTTAATCTATTCAAAAATTCTTAAATATCTTTTGAACTGACTCTAATCATTCCTAAAATTGTAATAAAATATTTCTTTAAAAGTACGTCTTATTATGAATAATAATTAACATTTTCAATTTTTATCAGAAAAGATCAAATTTCTACCAAAAGAAATGAATTTTCAACAATATGGTTGAATTTGCTACCAAAAAAGATTTTTTTAGTCTAGAACCAAAAAAATGTTTTAAAATGATTTTTAATACGAAATAAAAATGTTGAATGATTATTTATTTTCATATTTTATTCGTTTATTTCCTTAAAGATGATATCAATATAATTTGCCTAAGTTTTTCGACAAATTTCAAAAAGACTGATGATTCCAGATATATCAAAAAAGTATTTAGAAAATGTCTAAGAGTTTTTTTATTTTACAGAATTTTACTAAATTTTAGGAAATGAATCAAATGATTTATTAATTATAATGATCGTCATGATCGTATTAATTTTCCGATTGGCTCGCGCGCCCAGCACAACCGGTAGAGCGCGCCAATCCCGACCAAGCGATTTCCTGATTGGTTCCCGCACCTCGCGCCACGGGTACGGCGCACCAATCACGAATAACTAAAAAATTAATCTCTTAAAAATTCCTAAATATCTTTTAAACTGACTCGAATTATTCCTAAAATTATTTAAAAATTTTCCGAAATCAGTTTTAACAAATTTTAAAATCTTTTATGTTTTATAATCTTTTTAAAAATTCTTTCACAAGTTTTAAAAATAAAAAATTTCTGAATATTCCCAGGATTCTTAAGAAATTATTTATTGTCTTGAAACATTTTAAAATCTTCAAAAATCAACGTCTTCTTTGAATTTTTTTATCATTTTTGAAATTTTGTAAAAACTTCTAAATATCTTTTAAAATGATTCGAATTTTTCCTAAAATATTGAAAAAAAATTCTACAAAATCGAAATTTTAGGGAATATTTGAAATCTTTTTAAATGATTTCTTTAAATTAATTTTTCAAACAAATATTTATATTTCTCAATATTGAAAAATAATTAAAATAAAAATTTTCACTTTTATCAATGATGTTTAGAAATATTCAGAAACAATGTTTATCCTCAATTGCCTTTATTATTAAATAATCACTTACAATTTAAATTTTCACTTTTAAAAATAATTTTTTAGGATTAAAATTCTTCAAGCTGAAGTTTCGATAAAAAAATTCCAGTAAATTCAAAAGAACCATCTAGAATTATTCTGATTTATTTAATTTCAAGTAATATATACCTTCTTATGTTCTTCAAGGCAATTATTGTGACTCATGATTTCCTTGATTCGAATTTCATAAACTTGTAAAATTTCTTTGCGCCTCTTATCATGAATTTCTAATTCATTTTCTAAATTCTTTTTACATTTAGCTATTAATCCATCTTTCCACGATTCACTAAGACTTTTCAAATTTTCAACAATATCTAATCGATGTAAAGTGATATTTCCAAGAATTCTATTAAAAATGAATTTCAATTGAATGACATTTTTTAATAAATCAATTCATGGTTTACCAGCATATTTTTCATTTTTTTTTTAAATTATTCGAAAATCTACTTTGATTTCCATTCAAGAATGGCAGTGATTTCTTTCCCAAATAATCTAATTTGATTCAAAACAACATTTTCTTCGCCTCCCACTTGTTCCAAATAATTAACAATCTGAACCGTATTTTTCTCTGGGTTGTTGCTATCAAGAAATTTATCAATCCTTTTTTCCAATTCAGACATTTCACGATTCATCGACATATCATATTTTTCTATAATTTTCATTTCTTCTTGAAAATTGGATTTTAACCTGCAATTAAAAGAAATAAGTAGTATAGCTATTGTGCTACTAGGCCACTTATCGACTGAGGCTCGAGCCATGACAGAAATCTGCCTTACCAACTGATGGTAAATCTCCATTACCGACCGATGGCAATTACGTAATATCTGTACCTCAGTATGGAACAGAACCTTGCTCGGTCGGTAAGTGGCCTAGTACCATCATTGCTTTACTACTAAAATAAAACAAATACTTTTAAAGATTTAAATAAAATTATATCCATACTTTTCTTCGAAACGATGAAAATTCGTATTTATTTGATCAAGTTGTATTTTTAAAGTAGCTGCATTAATTCCTTGTCTTATATTTTTCATTAAAATCTTTAAATTCGCTTCAAGATTTAGATTTGTTTTATTGTTTGTTGTTGTTGTGCTTTCTAGTAAAATCAACATTTTATTTTGTAGTTGTGCAATTTGCAAAAGTTCCTCTTCCCAAAGTAAAGCAAATTTATGCAAAAGACCAAAGGATTCCAGCATAGTTTCTTTTAATTTTAGCATAATATCCTTCCACTCTCTCTGAAAAAAAAAATCGTACCGAATATTTATGATTTTTAAGCAAATTTTCCGTTATTTATAAAATTATTTTTTATAAACAGACTTCCAGTGTAGCCAAGACAACTTTATATTTATTATTCATCTCCTCTACCATTCTACTTATTAATGCATCGTCCTCTTTTGTAACACTATCTTTGAACATTTCATTAAAAGTCTCAATTTCAGAACAAAATTCATCCAAAATTTGTTTAAAAAAAAATTGGTATGTTTCAAGAAAATCTTCTTCATCCTTTTCTGAAATTTTATTATTTATTAATTTTAAATTTTATTTTTTATTCGGGGAAGAATTGTCTTATTTTTTAATTCTTGTAAAAATAAATCTACCAAGTATCGAAATAATTTCTTCCATTTTCGAAAATTGTTCCTTGAGAAGATTGGTTGAAAAAGGGACAACGATTTTCCACTGGGATAATAAATCAGAGATTAAATTCGCCTTGGACCTCAAAATGGAAAACGCCATCTTTCCGTCATCGCGATTCAAAAATAAAGTTTCTGCCCATTTTGAAATCTCTTTTTTTGATCTGGAAAATTTTAATTAGAATAAAATAACTAGAAATGGGATAGAAAATTCTTTTTGATATAAATACTCGAGTATTTTCAAATTTTTTAATCTGCAAGCCTCCTTCCTCATTATTTTGATATCTTCCATCCATTTTTCCAAGTTCAAAAGAAACGAATTAAATAGGATGCTAATTTCCAAATGTAAGCATTCATAAGCTTTTTGACTTTCCAGAACCAAAATGTTGTAATTCTGAATGAACAAAATTTTATTAATTCAATTATGAAAGTTAAAGAAAAAGCAAGTCATTTCCTGGTTTTTTCCAGTCATGTTTTTCAAATTTCCCGGTCAACTAAAAGTAACATACATAACATAAAATAACATACTTGTCGCTAAACGCAAACATTTATTTTAATTCATGACGTTCATTCTAAACATGCTTTAGCACAAAGAGAAAAAAATTGCAAAATAAATTAATTTTGAAACAGAATTTAAATTTTGCACTAAAAAATATAAATTTTTAACAAAAAATGGAACAATTAAACTTTTAGTTGGAAAAATTAATTTTCAACCAAAAATAACGGATTTTCAAAAAAATAGTTCTGTTTTCAAAAGAAGTGATGAATTTTCAACTAAAATGATGAATCTTCAACTGGAATAGTTGCATTTTAAACCAAAAAGATGAGTTTTCAACTAAAACAATGAATCTTCAACTGAAATAGTGGAATTTTTAACCAAAAAAATTAATTTTTACTACAAAAGATAAATTGTTAACCAAAACTTGAATAATTAAATTTTAAGTTAAATAAATTAATGTTGAGCCGAACAAATTAATTTTCAACTAAAACTATGGAATATTAAATCGGAATAAGTTAAATTTTCAGTTAAAAAATTACTTTCCACAAAAAAACTGACTTTCAACGAAAAAAACTATCTTTCAAGAAAATAGTCACATTTTCAAATAAAGTGGTGAATTTTCAATTAAAATTATGAATATTTAAACAGAATAGTTGCATTTTTGACCAAAGAGATGAATCTTCAACTAAAAAATCATTTTTCAACCGAAAATTGAATAATTAAATTTTTAGTCAAAAAATGAATATCCAACCAAAAATATTCAACTGAAATACTTGAATTTTGAACCAGAAAGAAGAATTTTTAAACAAGAAGATTAACCTGCAAATAAAAAGATAATTTTCAACCAAAAAAAATCGATTATTAACAAAATATGTGCATTTTCAACGAAATAGTGGAATTTTAGATTAAAAAAGACAAATTCTCATTCAAATTGTTAAATTTTAAACAATAAAAGATTAACCAAAAATGATTTTCAACCAAACTGATGAATTTTCAACTAAAATTATCAATCCTCAACTGGAATAGATGAATTTTATGCTAAGAAGATGAATTTTCTACCATAAAGATTAATTTTCTACACAAAACATTCATGAAGAGATGAATTTGCAATTCAACTGATGAATCTTTAAACAAAAAAATAAACTTTAAAAAAGATTTTAACTTTTAACCAATAGTAGAATGTTTAACAAATGAAACGTTATGAATCCATTTTTTGAAAAAATAAAAAAAATAATTGTTTTTGTAGGTTTGAAATTAATATATGTCTTCAACATATAAAAAGGGAAAGCTGAGAATTCCGACCTTAAGAACCTTAAGAAGACCTTAAGAACCTTGTGATTCTCACAAATAATTGTTTTGTCGATCTGAATTCCCAACTCTCACCTCGACTTGCCTTGCTTTGTCCCAGTCATATTACTCTATAGCCATAATCTAATTTTCCTGGAATTTTCCGACTGGGCCGCTCGTCCCAAATACCGAACATTCAAGTTTAAGCCCAATTAATTCTTCTTTTGGATGCATATTTTTATATATATCATATAACTGAAGTTTAAGAATTGTTAATCGCGTTTACATTTATATAAATTTATAACACTAAGAATCTTATTGAAGTCATGATCGTATTAATTTTCCGATTGGCTCGCGCGCCCAGCACAACCGGTACAGCGCGCCATTCCCGACCAAGCGATTTCTGATTGGTTCGCGCACCTCGCGCCGCGGGTACGGCGCACCAATCACGAGCAAGACATTTTTTCATTGGATAGCACGTCCCAAATAACGAATTCAAGAATTGATAATTATTATTTAGAATTCAATTGACATTAATAAACAATATTAATTATATTATAATATTATCAACTTGTATTATATATAATATATTTATAACTACGATACATTATAATAAATTAAATGTCAATGATAAATAATTATACTTATTGAACATCGATATAATATTAATTAATACTAGTAATACGAATTTATCTTAGAACTATGTAACCGTAGATTCCTAATTGGCCAATCCCGACCAAGCGATTTCTCTTATCGATTCGCGCACCCCGCACCACGGGTACTGCGCATCAATCACGAGCAAGGAATCCCTATATTGAATCGCGCGCCAAATAACGAATTCAAAATTTAGTATTTAGAATTGAATCAACATTAATAAACAATATCAATGTTGATAATATTATTAACTTGTAATATATATAATATATAGATTATATTTATTATATAATATAGGTATAATTGATATATTATAATAAAGTTAATGTCAATGATAAATAATTATACTTGTTAAATACCAAATAATAGATTAATTTTAACAAATATGTAATACTGGACCAAGAGAGATGAGGAAATCGAACAATCTTAATTATGTCGCCCACAAAAAATATCGAAATAATCAAGAGCCTTGTAGGAGTGTCGCACCAATCCCCATTCGGGAGCTTCCTGATTGGACCGCCGCTAAGGAGTGGGAGACCCTGCGACCAGGCTCCCGTCTACTCGACTTCCGCGCGGAGTGGGAAAGACCGCTCGACCGCGGACTGGGAGGAGCTTGCGCGCCCTTCCATAAAAGCACGTGTCTCGACCACCAGATTTCCACCTCACACTCACATTTAATTGAAATGAATTTTTTTGAAAATTAGTTTTTTCTGGTAGAAAATATTTTTTTGGCTAAAAAACTCAACTACTTGGCTGAAAGTGAATCTACTTTCTTAAAAGTTCATTTTTTTACTGAAGATTCATACTTTTAGTTGAAAATTCGTTGTTTTTTTTAGCTAAAAATTAACTATTTGAAAATTCATATTCTTGGGTGGAAAATTCAACAATTTAGTAGAAAATTCATATTTTTTGGTAGAAAATGAGTTTTTTTGTGTGTTAAAAACACAATTGTTTGGTTTAAAATTAATCTGTTTTAGTTAAGATTTTAAGAATTTTGTTGAAAATTTGTTTTTGTTTAAAAATATTTTTTTTTCAATTATATTCCATCACATTTGTTTGTTGGAAATTCTTATTTTTAGGTTAAAAATTGCACTCGTTGGTTGAACTACTTTTTTAAAAGTTAATTTTTCTGTTTGTTGAAGATTCATGATTTTAGTTGAAAATTAGTTGTTTTTGTTGTTAAAAATACAATTTTTCAATCTATTTTGTTAAAAATTCAACCGATTGATTAAAAATTCAATTGTTTTGCAGAAAATTCGGTTTTTTTTTTAAATTAAAAAACTACTCCATAAAAAATAAAAATATATCAAATAATATTTAGATTAACATCACATCCATCATTCAAACTATTGACATAATTTGTTGAAAATTCGTCTTTTCTGGTAGAAAATTAATTTTTTTGTTCGAAAATTCAACTAAATTTATTTATTTTATTGAAAATTCATCAGCTTAAGTAGAAATTAAATTTTTTGTTGGAAAAATGCAGCTATTTGTTTCAAAATTAATATGTTTTGGTTGAGGATTCAGCCATTTGGTTGGAAATTCCTTTCATGGTTGAAACATCAACTGTAACATCTTTTGTTGAGAATTAATTTTTTTTTTCGTTCAGTTTTGGTTGAAAGTTGAACTAATTTGCTAATTCATAATAACCAGACAATTGCATTTTTTTTAATTATATGACGAATCTAAGGCCTTAAATGAAAGCTGAATAAAAGAAACAAGTTCGTACCGAAATTTCATTTTCCATCAGAATTTCTACGTCACGAGGCATCATGTAAGAAATTTCCTTCAAAGTCTCCAAGCAATCCTCAAAAACAAATTTTGAACGTTTCCGACGATTTTTTTCAAATTGTTGTATACTTTCTTCGAAGTTTTTATTAAAATTTCCTCTTTCTTTTTCCACCAAGTCATTTACGAAATTCCAAATCATCGAAAGCTCCTCATTTCTTATGTCTGAAACCTTTCAATCGCTGCAGATTATTCAATTATTTCGAGCGAAATTGAACGAAAAACACTTTTCTTTCTAGTAATAAAAAATTCCATTAACAGGACTGAATATTACATTCTTATCTAGAAGTTGATTCTGCTGATCTTGAATCATCTGTTCAACATTTTCAACTTTCATTTTTAAACATTTACACAATGTTCGAAAATTTTGGTTACATTCTTCACGAATTATAAAAATAGAATCTTTCAGATTCTTCAAAACGTTTTCGTGTTCTCTCCTTCTTTTCGAAAGCAATCTTTCAATTGCTGAAGATGGTTTCGAAAAACCTTCTAAAAATAAGTTGTATTCAAAAATTGATTAGATTAAGCTTTTTATGTTTACATTTATCAATTCTTGGTTTACCAAAATTGAGGGGAACTGCTTTAACCTCCCACATCTCTTCCGAACCTTCATTGCAAGATTTGATCAATTTTTCAGAAGGACCGTCTAATAATACGTACTTTGACATCAACATGTTTGTTTTTTATCTAGATTTCATTTTAAACATCCTTGCTCTTTTTTACCTTTTTTAGGTTTAAAAATGAGAGCTGTAATTTAAAACTTCAAGTTATAAATATATAAAAGAACAATTGGTAATCGATAATCGATTCTCGAAGCATCCACTCAAATTGCAAATCCTTGGAAATTGAAAAGGCACACTGGATTGCATTAATTCAAAAGTAATGATGTTCAATGATGTTTATTGTGCTCTCAACACAGCAATTTTCCCTGAAGAACGTAAAATACATTGAAAAAAAGTAAACAACATAATAAATATCCTCCAAGGATAAAAAACTGCAAAGATGGAAAAAAGAGCATTCAAACTCAGTTGTCGTCGCTTTCCTGGAGTTTCTTGATGAACGACGCCTTCTTTTGAGCGACGCGGTTCTTCCTCTCCGCAAGCTTGAGTTTGGCGCGATTCCACCGCTTCTTAATTGGTGGGGTATCTTTCTTGACCGGTTTATGTTCAGGATCTGCACGGATTCCTTCGTGTGCCTTCTTATAAATTCCCTCAATCTGCAACAAAAAAAAAATTGGAAATTAAAAACCAATTTATCCAGGGTGCCTAGTTTTTCTACAAAAAATTCCAGGACTTTTCCAGGAAAAACAATTAATTTTTCAAGGTATCTCTTTTACATTTGAAAAAATTAAAAATAATTTTAAAACATAATAAACATGTTGGTTCGCAGAGATGTTTTTTTTACTCTAGTTTTTTTCAATTTGTTCTTTTTATTATTTAAAGTTTAGAAAATCTATTACAATCAGCCTTAAACTTTCAAAATTATATTATTTAAAACTGAAATCATTTTCATTTTCTTTGACCATTAATATTCAAATATGTACCACAATATTAATCTTAAAATAATAATAAAATAATCTTAAAAATAACATTTTTAACATATAATATTTTATAAATGGAATAGAAAAATCTCAAATTATTCTTTTACAATTCACTAAAATATTTTAAATTACAAGCTCTTGAAATGCCTTTTAAGTTTCAAAAATACACCAGAATCTAAAAAATTCCTTTAAATTATTGAAATCTATTTAAAATTTCTCTGAATCTTTAAAAATAAGCAGAAATATTTCAACAGAATTCAAGACACTTCAGAAATAGGGTACCATAGGGACCAAATCTAGAAAGTAGAGGACTTTAGGGACCTTAACTGAATATAGTTGCGGGCCAGGGTGAGTGCAAAAGGAGATCAAAAAAGGGGAAATAGGGCGAGTTTCTCACGAAAAAGGGGAAAATAGGGGAAAGATTAAACATTTATTTTTATAAGTCGAAAAGAACAAAAAACCTTTTTGTAAGAAATGTTACATTTTTAAAAATTGGATATACTTAGATCATAGGAAATACATCCAGAGTGATACAAAAAAAGTGTGAGAAAAAAATAAAATTAGTTAAATACACAATTTTGATATGTTTAACATCGCTCTTATAAATATTTCTTTCCAAAATTTGTCATTTCATCCTTCCTATAATCAATACTTTCAATGTAAATTTAAAACTTTGAAAATATACAAAAACATATTTTTTTCGATTGATTCGAACCTGAAATTGAGTCAGCTTGAACCAAAGAACATTTTATTATTTTTTAATTTTTATTCATGGGAGAAAAAAATTTTCTTGGTGTTTATAACGTTCCAAAATTGCAAAAAAAGATATGAAATCCCAAAAATCCTAACTCACGACAAAATTTTTTTCCGGAAAAGCCAAATAAAAAAATGTTTCTTTGGTTCAAGCTGAATAAATTTCAGGTTCGACCTATTCAACTTTTTTTTTAAATGTGTGCATATGACTCAATCCAAAAAAAACATGTTTTTGCACACTTTCAAAAAAATTGTAACTGAGAAAGAAATTTATTTTTTAATATCGCAATTTTGAATTTTCAACAAATAAGATAATTTTTGAACAAAATTGTTGAATTAAGAACATCAGTTTTGAACCAAAAATCGAATAGTTACATTTTCGTTTCAAAAAATTAATTTTTAATTGAAAAAACTGAATTTTCTCCCAAATTTTTCAATGTTGAAGCCTGAAAGAAGAATTATCTACAATGCAGTTGATTTTTCAACAAGAAAATATGAATTTTAAATTAAAAAGTTAATTTTCAACCAAACATAAAAATTTTTATTTAAAAATCCTAGTTTTTATCAAACAAACACAAACTTTAATCAAAATGATGAATTCTTAACTAAAAAATGAATTTTTAACAAAGTAGTTCAAAATTCGACCAATTACTTGAATTCTCTACCAAAGCATTGAATTTTCCAGAAAAATATTCAAATTTTCTACAAAACAGTTGAATCTTTAATCCGGAAACACGAATTTTCAACAAGAGTTAAGTTTTCAACCAAAAAAGATTTTTTAGTCAATAAAGAAAAAAAATTGTATTCAAAATGTCGACTTTTAAAGCAAGAAGATTATTTTTCTACAAAAAGGAACGCATTTTTAACAAATTAAATAAATTTTTAAGCAATGATTTTAATTTTCAAAATAAAAAAGATCAACTTTGAACCAAAAATGGAATTGCTACATATTTCTTCCAATAAACTAATTTTCAAATGAAAAAACCAATTTTCTACCAAATTATTGAATTTTTGAGCAAAAAAAAAATAACTTACATATTACATATATACTTACATACTTACATATTACATACATATTAATACATTCGAATTTTCAACTCAAAAATATAAGCTTTCAACATAAAAAATAATTTTCAATCAAAAATTGCAATTTTCAGTTTTAAAAAATCAGGGACCCGAACGAAACTTTCGTTTGATTTCGTTATTGCCCGCTTAACAAAGTAATTTTGATTCAATCATTAACGTAATTTCAAATATTATCTAATTTTGGGTAAATTTAGAGATAGCAGATCAAAGTTTAATAAAAAATCATTTTCTCTATCAATAACGAAATGGATCAAAAGTTTCGGTCGAGTCCCTGAAAAAAATAAACTTTTAACAAAGTAGTTTGATTTTCAACCAAAAAGACAGCTTTTCAACAAAATTAATATATTTTCAATAAAATAGTTAAGTTTTTAACCAATTTTATGCCAAAAAATATAACTTTTGAACGAAATTTTAACTTGCAACCAAATAGTTGAATTTCCGACTAAAAAAGATCAATTTTCAAACACAAATGGAATAGTTCAATTGTGTGTTTAAAAAAATTAATTATCAACGAAAAAAAAAGTTTCAACAATAGTTACATTTTCAAGTAAAGATTTAAAAAAATTAAATATTGCTTAATTTAGAACATTTAAAATTGCAGTTGTTGAATTTGGAATATTCCATTTTTTTATTAGGTATTTAACTTTGTACATTTCAACTAAAATGTGTTAATCTTCTAATACTTATTTAAAAATTACTATATTTTTTGTAACTGTTTCAATTTTATATTGGATGATAACTATTTAAGTGCTATAATTGCTTTAATTATTATTCAATACTGGGTAAAATTTCAAATATCATATATTTAAAGAGAAAAGGGGAAAAAGGGGAAGTTTTTTGAGAATAGAGGAAAAAGGGGGAATTTCAAGAAAAAAGGGGAAAACTAAGAAAAAAAGGGGAAGACTATGCACCCTGAAAAAATGACTCTAATCTATACTGGTAAAAACTTGCGCAAAACTGCACGAACGAATTCTAATCTAGTTAGAAACCCGACTTCAAACATTAACATATCATCAATAAGAGATTGTTCTTTTTCTATCATTTCTTTTCTCCTTTTTCCAGTGCTTTTCATTTTTATGTAGGTTCCCGACTGGACTTACAGCAAAGCTTGGACCAAAATGTTCGCGTTATTGTTGGACAAAATTTAGCCCAGATTTCAGGTGGAAAATCTGAATCACTCCAAATTTCAAAAATACAATCACAACACTTTTGAGCTCTACTGTCTTATGGTTGGATAGCCTTGAGGTCTTCATTAAAACATTTTACTACATCAGACGGATTTAAAAAAGCAAGACCAAAACAGTTTTTCAAAAAAAAAACCTATTTCTGATTTTTCGTCTTTGTATTCATTACTTAATCCGAGCTCTTGAATTTTTCACCACCAACTTTGACCTAAATGAAATCTACAACGATTACTATTAATGGAATTATTAAACACTGAAAAAGCTTACGTTATCGGCAGCGATGCCATTTTGGATGTATTTGGAGAATTGGCGTTTGAACGCGTCATCATCCTCTTCTTCCAAAGTTCGCATATAATTAGCAACATGCTGGGCGAAAATGTGCTGCCGATGGACATCAGCATTGAAAGATTTGGATTCGTTGTCGTAGCCGGGGAATCTCTTAGTACTGAAAAAAAAAAAACAGGAAGACATTAGTATTTTTCCATAAACATAAATATATATATATTTCAGAATTTAGGGTAACAATATCAGAGACACTTTATAATCCTCTAATGCCGGTATGAAGCAGAACCCAATATTTGTAAAACACAGAGAAAGGGACTGGTTTCATTGTGGCTCAGATGACGCGCATGTGCCGTAATTCATCACTAAAACTGGCTTATTTTAATCTTTCTCAGGGGAACTCTTAATTTGAACTTTTTGCGTAAAAAAAAAAAAAAATTTTATTTTATCTGTACTGAAAAAGGGACTTCACAGCCAAAAATTCTCCCAACAGGAACGATAGGACGCTTTTTCATGAAAATAGGAGAAGCGATTCTTCAAAATAAAATTATTTTAGGTACTATTTTGAATTCAATATGAAACGAACTATCAGCGAAACAGTTATTTTTTGAACCTAAAAAATTAATTTACTTTCGAAGAAGACGATTTTTTGACAAAATACATTAAATTTCAGGCAAATAATTGAACTTCTCAACCAATACAATGAATTTAGAGTTGATTTATCAAGCAAAAAAGATTCATATTAAACCAAAGATGAATTTTAAACTGAAATTATGAATCTTCAAAATGAATTTTTAACAAAGTTCAACTTTCAACAAAGAATAGTTGAATTTTCGACAGAGAAGATTGATTTTCTACAAAAAAAGACGACTGTTCAACAAAAAAGTTACATTTTCAACTGAAATTATTACTGTTCAACCAATAGAAGGAATTTTTACCAAAATAGTACCACTTTTAACCAAACTTTACTTACATTACTCAACTATGTATTTGGATTTTCACACAAAAAAAGATTCATTTTCAACCAGAAATGAATTCTTAACTGAAATTAACAATCTTCACAGAAAAACATGAATTATCAACTAAAAAAAAAAACGACTTTTCAACAAAATACATACATTTTTTAACCCAATAGTTGAATTTTCAATTAAAACAACAACAAATTTTCAACAAAATAGTTCATTTTTCAACGAAATAGACAAATCTACAAAAAAAAGTTTTTTGTTTAAATAAAAAGCAGTTAAATTGAACCGAAAGTAACAAATTTCAAAAATATAGTTAAATTTATTAATTCTTAACAGAACACTTAATAGTTGATATTTAAACTGATTTTAATTTTGATCAGAAAACAGTCGAATTAAACAAGAAAAAATTATAATTTAAAAAAGCTGAATCCTTAAACAAAACATTAATTTTCAACAAAGTAGTTGAATTAAAAAAAAAATAGATTAAATGTCTACCACAAGAGAATTTCTACCAGAGATTAATCTTCGACAAAAAAATGAATTCTCAACGAAAAATATAATAGTTGATATTTCAACCGAAAGCTATTTTAACGTTAAATATAAAAAAAAATGAATTCAACAAAAAAAAAGAATTAAAAAAAAGCTGGATTCTCAAATAAAACAAATTAAAAAAAAAACGAATTTTAAACAGAGATGGAAAAATTTTCAACCGTACAGTGTAATTAAAAAAATTATTATTAACAAAGTCGTTGAATTTACAACCAAGTAGTTCAACTTTCACACAAAAGAGACGAATTTTCAACAAAGTAGTTGAATTTTTAACTAAATATATTAATTTTTAACGAAATAGTTGAATTTTAAACAAAAATCTGAATGTTCAACAACAAAATTAATTTTAAATAAAGAAAAATTACTTTTCTATCAAAAATATGAATCTTTCATTGAAAAGTACGAATTTTCTATTCAAAACGGCGATTTTACAGCAAAAACGTTGATTTTCTACCAAGAAAGATGAATTTTCAACTCAACGACGATCGAGTTCTCAAACAAAAATGATGAATTTCAACCAGAAACTGCATAATTTTCAACCAAATATGTGACATTTGGAATTTTCATCAAAATAATGAATCTTCAACCTTAAAATGAATTTTAACAAAATATTTCCACTTTTATCAAGTCATCAAAATGATGAATCTTCAACCTTAAAATGAATTTTAACCAGATGTTTCCATTTTTTTGAATTTCCATTGATTTGAATTTTCAATCAAACGAATAATTTTCAAACGAAAAAGTGAATTTTCGACCGAGAAGATATCTTCTGTCAAAAAGAGGACTCCTTAAAAAATAC